>RJWJ010017866.1:0-32404 GCA_004363605.1 Indri indri
GTAAAAGGCTATCCCGCTGGGAAAAGCATGAGGAAAACTGGGCGTGGGGGAGAAAACAGAATAGTTTGTCATGGCTGTAGTAAGATTTTCCCCTATACTCATCTAAATTTCCACCCCCACATCCCCAGGATGGTCTGGCCTTTATTTTATTTTATTTTTTGAGACAACTCTGAACATTTAGTTTGAACTAACTCTGTATCCTCTAGAAATTAGGCTTTTTCGGTCATAACTTTAGGCCTGGAAGAGACGGTAGGGTCAGGGGTTTATTTTCATGAAAACGGTCTGGAATGATTGTAAAAGGGGCTTAAGTTTGTGTAGAGCAAATGTTTATCGAACCAAAGAATGGTTGCATTTAGAGACCAATACTGTAGCCCTGTGTTTGTACAGAATTGCAATCACATGGAATACTTGGCTTAAAAGATCTTTATATCTATTTACTCAGTCATAAAAACTAATGTACAAATAGTTTAGCTAAGAAATGTTTGTAAAGAAAATGAATATTGAGCAGAGTGTTCAAGTTAGTAGACTCTGCAGGTTGGAACGATTCATGGTTTGATAAAGAAAAAAAAAGAACATTTCAAGAAAATCATATTTCACAAACCAAAGCTAAAAAAGAAGGTAAAAATGAACTTCATGTGTATAGGAAAATTGATATTAACAATGTTTCCATATTGGATTTGAGGCTAATAAAAGGAAAAAAGATTACCTGTGTACAAAACCAAAATACGCCACCCTGAAAATATGCTTTTTTGGCCTATTTTGAGATGGCTATTCAGAGTGGCTGCAGACACAGGGATAGCTCTGAAAAGCCATCTTTTTGTGCATCTGTAGAGGAAGTCTACATTAGTGAACTAAACAGCAAATGCAAATAGGCTTTCTCAGAGGCCCCCTTATCTGCCTTACCTGGGTCTAGGAAAGATTAATTCGCAGGAAAAGGATATGAAAGAGCTGACAGTTTTAAAGGTCTGAGAAAGAAACTGTCACCACAGGCTACCATCTATTCTGAGAGCTGCTACCTTTGAGACTTCATCTGCATAACCTTTCTTCACCATGCATTTCCTCCCCTCATAATCTGTCACCGTCTCCCTCCCCGCTCCCCCCCATAATCTGTTGCCACCTCCCCGCCGCCGGAGCTCCAAGCCTCTATTCCTTTCTGTACGGTGTAAACTCTTCAGTCATGCGGCCCTTCTCTGAGCCCCTTATTTTGTGTGACTCCAGTATACTTGCACATCAATACATTCGTAGGCTTTTTCTCCTGCTAATCAATTGTCAATTTGTTTTATAGACTCAGGTTACTGAACCGTCAGAGGAAAAATTTGACCTTCCCTACACCTGCTTGGGTCTTGATTCTCCAGAAAGTAAGAGCTGAAGCCCAATTTACTTACTTATCTACTAGCAATATAACATCAAAAACAGTGTATCCATGAGTAGTTCCTGAGAAATAAAAATAAAATCCTAAACCCCCAACCAACTGAATGGACTCCCTCTTGGCCAACAGGACCCCAGAGAAACCTTAAAACTGAGTTCCCAGCCTTGACACGATGAGAGGTCAGACATGTGTCATTATAGCCCTCCTTCCTTAACCACCATTAAGCTTTTTTCCCTAATGGTAAAACAGACCAGCCCTTTGCTCCAGACTTGCTTCACTACTGATCAACGCCTAATGCTGCCCCTTCCTTTTTGTGGTTTCAGCACTACAAATGACAAGCATTCCTTCCCGACCACTGACCGTGAAGTGGTTCTAGCCAGTCTATAGAAAACGCACAGTGAGGGTTTTCATGTCCTCTTTTTCACCTTTTGATGTCATGGGGCTGAAAATTCCACCCTTGGATCATGCTATTGCTGGCATTTTCTGAACGTGGATCCCATGAAGGAAGTAGCGTAAAGCTCAACATGCTCATGGGCATGCCTGTGTTTCTCCTTTTGCAAATATTCATGACTCCTCCTATAACTTGTTAAATACATGTATTCAGACACCCCACTCAGCATAAACTCCTGTTCCTGCTGCTTCTCCCTCAAAGTACCTGTTTCTGGCTCCTGTCTGGAAGCTATGCTTCCCAGGCTTTCAGAATAGCCACCATGCAGGCTGTAACCCTTTATGAAAAATAAAGCTCTTCTTTCCAAATTTATGAACCTTATCATTCTTCAGTTCACATTCCTCAAACATTTACACCAAATTTTTAAAACTATTTAAAGTTTATATTTCTATCACTTTTGGATTCCTCTTTCTGCTTCTGGTTTGCCCTCCAACGTCATCCATTCCACTTGCCTATTTTTCTTAGCTAACTAATGTCATTGATATGCTTGCTCAGAATAACTTTAAGTGTTAGCTTCTCCATTTGGATGTTTGCATTTCAAAGGAGAGCTACAGAAGACTCAGTATAATCCAAAGCCAAAAGTCATTACTCTCCAATGGTGGATTTTCAGGTATATAACACAGGCAGAACTGGGATAATTTTGGAGAGGCAATCATCTTGCTACTACTAAATTCCTACTGCATACAACATTTCATAGTCTGACTTCATGTAAAGCATTCTCTGGGTATCATTCTGTTATAGAAAATTATGGCACCCTTGACCATTATGGGCTTATGGATTATGACTCCTACCATTTACACTGAGTTTGACCAAGACTACTCTACCTATGCCCAACTTATAGCACAAGCAAATTCAGAACCATGTGAAGTCATGATTCAGAACAAAAAACGCAGAGGTTACTTGTGTCTAATGTTTACATATCATAGAATTAGAGTAGATTTCTATCTTACAAAAATATTCACTTAAGGCCTTGTTTACCTCACATTAACTAAAGTTACGTAACTTGGAAAATGGGGAATTAAAAGCACTGTACAAATGTGGAAATTTTTACACAGATTACTGTGACTCCAAGCTATTTTGCTATATTGGTGCTGGCTCATATTTATCTTATTTACATTCTCTGCCAGACCCCAGGAAGTAGAGGTGGTTTGTGGTATTAACAGGAGAAAGGGTAGGTTGGCAGTACATAGCCCTGCAATAAACTGAATGCTTCTGTTCTCCCAAAATTTATGTGTTGAAATCCTAACCTGTAAGGTGATGATATTAGAAGGTGGGACTACGGGGAAGTGATCGGGTCATAAGGGCTCCACTCTCATGATTGGAATTAGTGCCCTTATGAAAGAGACCTCAGAGAGCTAGCAAGTCGCTTCCACCATTTGAGGACACAGTGAAGTGACAGCCATCTAATAACCAGGAAGTTGGCCCATACCTGACAGCGCATCTGCCAGCACCTCGACTACTCAGCCTCCAGAATTGTGAAAAATGTATTTGTGTAATTTATAAGCTACCCAGTTTAGGATATTTTGTTATAGCAGCCCAAACAGACTAAGACAATACCCTTTAAAGGAATGACAGACGAAATAAAATGAAACTTCAGAGGATCCACACAGATGAGAACAGGCCATAATAGAGAATCCAAGGCAGGTGATACTCGGGAGCCAAGGCAGGTAGGCAATCAGCTTTCAGGTAGATAATCAACCAGTAGGGAAGATTCCAGCTACCAGGGTGGTGTTAGAGCAAGACTCCAACTCTAGGAAGAGACCTAGGAGAAGCCCAGTTATTACATCTATAGCTTTTGGGTTGGTGAAAATTTGGGAAATGAAGAAAAAAAACTGAGTCTCAGGATCCGAATAAGGGCCCAATGTTTCGAACTGACTTGGATTAGAAACCAAACCACTTGATCTTAGGGTCTATGTATTATATCTTCTGCTGCAGGTCAGGCTTGGTCCTGGGAATGAGATGAAGAAAGGCGTCTGGAGAGGAGTATCTAGCTATGGCACAGAGGCATGGGCATGCGAAGCCAGGAATACATGTGGGCCCGACATTTCCTTTCATGTCATAGCACCACTTTGCGCTTTCTTCTGTACGTTCTCCTGTTCTAAAAATGCTTCCTCTTCTTCCAAAAATGCTGTGTTCTCAAATTCAAACTCTGTTTTCTGGGTTCAGATCTGTCATTTCCTAAATGTATGACTTTGGTGAAGTAACTTCACCATTCTGTGTCTCAGTTTTCACATATAAATAATAGTAATAATAGTAGTAACAACTTTACAGTGTTATAAAAATTACAAAGACTTAATATTTGTAAAAGCACTTAAAATAGTATACATTTAATAGCATATATAGTAAGCATTATGCAAATATTTGCTTTGAGCATCATTATCTTTATTATTGTTATTATTATTTTGAGAAATTCATATTTCCTCCTGATTTGGATCAACTACAAATTTTATACTTGAATTTTTAATCTCAGCTGAAACATTGCAGAACAGAAAATGAAAACATTGGAATAATTCTCTGAATTCGTAAATGTGGTGATAACCTAACTGGATTTTCAAAGAACACTGGAAAATCCCCTAACTCCATTCTGATTCCATAGATCATTTCTCTGTTCCACGCCTCGTAAGTTTTTTCAAGACTCAGAAATTTCACCAGCCAATCTGAGACACCTGAGTTCTGAAACAAAATATGGCCTTTCATATTTGGAGAGGCAGGAAGAATCAATATTATTTTCTTAGTGATGGTTGCCTACTCTGAGAAAATCTAACATGAATCATTTTCCTGGTAGCCCATGGTTTAGCCTTTCCAGTTTGTATGGTGGATCCAGACATGTGGTGGCTAAAGTATGTATAACTGGGGAAGCCATCTTTAAGGAAAAGAATACCAAATTACAAATAATGAGATACAAAAATGAATATATATTTTAAATGGGGGGAAATCACCACAAATTACAATTTAAAAAGCAAGAAAATACTATAAATATTACTGAGTAAAGAAGATTATTCTGACAAGTGCAAGTGGGATCATCTAATCTGTTGAGGGCTTGAATAGAACAAAAATGCAGAAGGCTGGATTTGTTGCTATTTGAGCTGGGATATCCATCCATCTTCTCTTGCACTTGGACATTGGCTCTTCTGACTTCTCAGTTTCCATAATCATGTAAGCCAATTCATATATGTATACATATATATATATATATATATATTCATCTTATTGGTTCTGTTTCTCTAAGAACCCTGACTAATGCATTTTCTGTCACCCACTATTATGGAAATATAATTTGAAACAAAATCTCCCAACCCAGAAAACCTTTCCATAAAAGTATTAGAGAAAGAAAACAATTTTATTATTGGATAAGCATTAAACCAAAATATCATGCATGTTAAGAGATTGCAAAGATAGGAAAAAAACTCACCCTTTTATATAGCCAAGTAGATCCATTAAGTACCTGTTTTCAAGGCTAAGAATAGTTAATTCTCAAGTAAGAGGACTTGACAGTGAAGGAGTGCAGGAAACTTCACCCCAAAATATGACTCCTTGGTATAAAGAGTATTTTGAATTAAAGGCCCTTAGAGATCAACAGGCATTGGAAGGGGCTTTCTGTCTATCTCCATAAAGACAAGAGGGACTCATCAAGAAGAACAATTGTGGGGGGAGGGGTGGAGCAAGATGGCCAAATAGAAACCTCCAGCAATTGTCCCTCTGCAGGAATACCTAATTCGAAAACAAACCACACAGGCAAGCACCTTCAGAAGAACCAAAAATCAGGAGAGTGATCATACTACCTGGTTTTAATATTATATCAAGGAAAGAGGCACCTAAGAGGGCAGAAAAGACAATCTTGCACTGCCTATGCCACTCCTCCCCCAGCAGTGCTATGCCAGCAGGCCTGGGGGAGGGAGAGCGAAGTGATTGTGGGGCTTTGAATTGAAACTCAGGGCCACCCTGGCACAGGGGAACATAGCACAGAGCAGAATTCTGCCCTACCCAGAGAAACAGCATTTGACCAGCCCAGCCAGAAGGAAATCCCCCACCCCAAAGCCCAAGATCCTGCTAGCCCCACCACTGTCAGAAAAAGAGCAGCCTGGGGCCTGGACTAAATTCATAAGGTAGTCAGGCCACAAGGATTGCAGTCCTTGAGCAATTCCTGTGGCTGTGCTGGCTCAGAGCCAGTGGACTTGGGGTGCACATGACACAGTGAGACACCAGCAGCTACAGCCAAGCCAGTGCCTATGTCTCCCTTCCCCCAACTATAGGCAGCCTGGCTCAGGGAGAGTCTTCTTCCACTTGAGAAAAGGAAAGGGATGAGCTCAGAGGACTTTGTTTTATAATACGAGTACCAGCTCAGCCACAGTAAAATAAAGTACCAAGCAGATTCCTGAGGCCTCTGAATCCAGACCTTAGTTCCTGGGTGGCATTTCCGGGCCCACCCTGGGCCAGAAAGAAATATGCTGCCTTGAAGGGGAAGATGCAATCCTGGCAGCATTCATTACCTGCTGACTAAAGAGCCCTTAGGCTTTAAATAAATATCAGAGGTAGCCAGGCAACAGTCACAACTGGCTTTGGGTGAGACTGGGCTGGCTTCAGGTGTGACCTGGTGCTAGCAGTCATGAAGAATGCCCACGTCACTCCTCCCCCAACTCCAGCAGCCAAGCACAGGAAGCGAAGGAAGAGAGAGAGAGACTTTACCTGGTAATCCAGGGAATTCTCTTGTATCTTACCCAAGTTCGCCAAGGCGGTACCACCAGGAGTCTGCAAAAGCCAGTACTACTGGGCTTGGGGCACTCCCAGTACTGATACAGCTGCAGTGACCAAAGTCTTAGGGCACAATGCTCAATTCCCTTTGAGTATCTGGAAAGCATTCTCAAGGACAGGTTCAAACAAGCCCAGACAGTGAATACCTAACTCTTCAATTCCCAGACATTGATGAACATCCACAAGCATCAAGAACATACAGGAAAACATGACCTCACCAAACAAACTAAATAAGGTTCCAGTGACCAATCCTGGAGTGATGGAAATAAGTGACGTTTCAGACAAAGAATTCAAAATAGTTGTCTGAGGAAGCTCAATGAACTTCAAGTCAACACAAAGAAGGAATTCAGAAGACTATCGGAGAAATTTAACAAAGAGATTGAAATAATTCTCATCAATGCCAGACCTGTCCTACAAGTCATGCTAAATGGAATTCTTCGATCTGAAAAAAGAGGACATTAATGAACAATAAGAAACCTTCTGAAGGTATACAACTCACCAGTAACAGTAAAGACATAAATACAGTATACTCTATTGCTGTAACTATGGTGTATAAACCATTTATATCTTGACTAGGAAGACTAAAAGACAAACCTATCAAAATAAAAACAACTTTTTGAGAGCCAGATAGTATAAAAAGATATGGATGGTAAAAGCAAAAAGTTTAAAAGGGGAGATGGAGTTAAAGGGTAAAACTTCTGTTAGATTTCTCTTTACTTGTTTGTTTGCTTATAAACAGAGTTGTCATATGTTTAAAATAATTGGTTATAAAATGTTTTTCGCAAGCCTCATGATAACCTCTAATCAAAAAACCTACAATAGATACACAAAAAATAAAAAGCAAGAAATTAAAACATGCTACCAGAGAAAATCACTTTCAACAAAAGAATACAGGAAAGAAGTAAGGAAGAAAGAGAGGACCACAAAAGGGAACCAGAAATCGAATAATAACATGGCAGTAGTAAGTCCTTACCTGTCGATAATAACACTGAATATGAATGAACCAAACTCTCCAATCAAGAGACACAGAGTGACTGTGTGGATTTAAAAAAAAAGAGCCAACTATACATTTTCTGCACGAAATATACCCAACCTATAAAGACACACACTGACTGAAAACAAAGGAATGGAAATGTTATTCCATGCAAATGAATAAAAAAAGAGAAAAAAGAGCACAAGTAGCTATACTTCTATCATATAAAGTAGATTTCAAGGCAAAAACTGCAAAAAGAAATAAAGGTCATATGCAATGATAAAGGGGTCAATTCAGCAAGAAGAACAATTGTCCGTCCTTCCCCTCCCCATTATCTCTATATCTATTTCAGGAAAGATCAAGAATGTACTTTACTTTGAGAGATAAGATGGCTGACTGGAGACACCAGCTGCCAGAGCAACTCAGTAAGGAGAAGTTTTAGATGAAAGAAAAAAAAATCAACAAAAAGACAAACATAGATTAGGTGAGGGTTTGAGGGGGTGCCAGAACCTTAAGGACACTCCATGGGAAGAAGTTGCAGAGCAGAACAAAAAGGAGAAAGGTATTGGCAGAGATCAAGCCCAGAGAGGCCTGGAGTCCAGTGAGAGGGGTAGGTGGAGCAGTTTGTTTCTCCCTCCCTCACATCTCTGAAAATCAGTGGGTTCCTGAGCTGCTAAAGAGACTTTCTACCCACTTGAGCCCAGAGGTTACTGCCACTAGTGAGCTGGGAGCTCTTGTGGACAGGGCACCAGGCTCCCAGCCCCGCTGGGACACCTCCCATCTCCACAGACCTAAGGCGGGACAGCAGGTGCCGTATAACTTCTCTAACCACTGGGCATCTTTGTCTTCCCCATGGGGCTTCAACTGCTCAGGTTTCTTCTTGCTCATTCCCACATAGACATTTCCCAACTCCACCCCAGACTGCAGGAGCCACAGGGGTCTAGTGGGTCCCTGGTGATCTTCATGACACCAATGTCTGGACATTCTGGGCAGACAGCCTCCCAGAGAGAGGGACGGACATGACCAGAGTGCTAGCTTTCCTCCATCCAGACTCTTTTTCTACCCTTCCCCTCCCCAACCCACAGCTGCTGAGAAAGACAATTGAGCCACAACATTGAGGCTTCCACAGAGAGTGGGGCTCAGACCTTTACACTTTGGGTCCTGCAGCAAACTGAGAGATGCTCAGACTGTGAGCTCCTTGCCTGCCCAGCCCTCCCTGGTGCTGCTTGAATGGCAACTCCTTCAGAGTGGAGCACTCCCTGAGGTGGAGGGATACTGAACCTGCTTGGGCACCCCGTGGGCAACATGGGACCAGTGCACTTGACATTGGCATGGTTAGAGATTGATCCGTGGTGACCTGGGGATATGCCAACAGGCCAGGTCCCATACCTCCCATTCATGATCCCATTGCTCAGGGGCACAGAGGGGAGATTTGTGAATTAGTCTCAGGAGGCGAGGGTGTACACATGGACAGATCTGGGGGAGAGTGCAGTGTGAGTCCTAGCTGCAGCATGCTTGCAGGTCAATCCTCCCCCAACAGGACGGCTGTGCTCTCAGCTCAGGCTGGGATCTTGGACAGAGAATCTCCCTGTCCACATCACAGTCATGCAGGAGCTCATCTGGCTTGAGCTCCTGCCTTCCAGCACATGCCAGAGGGAAACCAGAGAGCAGGGGGACCAGAGAGGAGTTAGACCCACTCCAGGCTGCCAGATTGTGAATCTCAGTCCTGCCTCCATGAATAGACTTTCTGGTTATGTGGGGCCACTGAGCCCCTCCCTGGCAGCTATGCCTAGAAGCTGGGGGCAGACCTTTAATCCCTACTGAAAAAGATACCTTCCCAGCTTTTGTGAAGCCTGAGGGCAAGCTCACCAACCCAGGTCCAGCCAGCCACACTCCCCTAGCTGCTTCTGCTATGGCAGACAATATGGACTCACTTGCAGGTCCAGGCCCCTGCCCACCACCTGGTGCTTCAAGTGCTTCTCCTGAGGGACTACAGCCGGTCACAAGTCCACAAAACAACACTGCAGTTTGTACATTCAGGCAAGCACCACCTACTAACAGTGAGTTCAGTGTGTATGCCCTTTACATCATTTACTGACTCAATCGCATAGGGCGTGGTTGATTCTTTACCTACAAGCACCACCTACTGTCACAGAGATGAAACTTGGTGTAACATTATCTAAACAAAACAAAATCAAAAAATAAGAAGGAACTGCTACACCAGATGAGAGGGAATCAGCAAAAGATCCCTGGAAGTATGAGGAATGAAAGCAAAAGACACCCCTAATAGGGAACACCAGCTCTCTAGCAATGGATACCAACCAAAATCAGAATATTGAAATGACAGATAAAGAATTCCAAATATGGATTATAAGTAAGTAAGCTCAAGGAAATACCAGAGAAAATGTAAAACCAGCACAAACAAACCACAAAAAAAAAAAAAATTCAGGAAATGAATGAAATTTCACTAAAGAAATCAAATTACTAAAAAAATCAAATAGAACTTCTGGAAATGAAAAATTCATTCAAGGAAATACAAAACACACTAGAAAGTCTTAAGAAAAGACTAGATCAGGCAGAAGAAAGAATCTCAAAACTTGAAGACAACACCTTTGAATTAAACAAGTCAGTTAAAAATAAAGAACAGAGAAATAAGAGAAATGAACAAAGCCTACAAGAAATATGGTATTATGTAAAGGGACAAATTTAAAAATTATAGGAATCCCTGAGGGTAAAGAAGAAAACACACAAGGGTTGGAAAATTTATTTCAGGGAATGATTGAGGAAAACTTCACTAGTCTTACTAGAAATTTAGGTATCTCGGTACAAGAAGGTCAATGAATGCCTGGGAGATTCAACAAAAGGAGGCACTCACCATGACACATACTCATCACTAGCCAAAGTTAACATGAAGGAGGAACTCCTGTAAGCTGTAAGGTGAAAACATCATGTAACTTACAAAGAAAAACTTATCAGGCTAACCGCAGACTTCTCAACTGAGACTTCACAAGCCAGATGAGACAGGAGACATATCTTCAGCCTTCTGAAACAGAATAATTGCCAACCTAGAATTGTTTATCCTGCACAACTACATTTCTTATATGAGGGAGAAATAAAGACTTTCTCAGAAAAGCAAACACTGAGGGAATTTGTCAAGATCGGACCAGCCCTGCAGGAAGTACTCAGATCCCCATTACACATCGATCAGCACAATAGAAACCTACCAGTGTAAAATCACCCAAAGGCTAAAGCTCAGAGCCCATATAAAATAATGACTCAAGAGGTAAAACAAAGCAATAAGGTTCTACCCAACAAGATGAACAGAAATGCACTCCACTTACTAATCCTTTCAATAAACATAAACAGCTTGAATTCCGCACTCAAGAGAAATAGGCTGGCTGAATGGTTAAAAATACAAGCCACATATCTGCTGTCTCAAGGAAACACATCTAACCCAAAAGGACTTATTCAGACTCAAGGTGAAGGGATGGAAAACAATATTCCGTGCGAATAGAAATCAAAAGAAACCTTGTGTAGCCATTCTTATATCAGATAACATAGACTTCAAATCAACAATAGTAAACAAAGACAAAGATGGTCATCCATTGATAGACATTTAGGTTGCTTCCAGGTCTCGGCTATTATGAATAGTGCTGCAATGAGCATGAGAGTACAGATATCTCTTTGAAATACTGATTCTAACTCCTTTGGATATATACTCAGATGTGGGATTACTGGGTCATAAAGTAGTTCTGTTTTTAATTTTTTTGAGGAATATCCATATTGTTTTCGATAGTGGCTGTACAATTTACATTTCTACCAGCAGCATACAAGGATTTCACCTTCTCCACATCCTTGCTAACATTTGCTGTTTTTTGTTTTTATAAAAGCTATCCTAACAGATATGATATTTTATCTCCTCATCATTTTGATTTGCATTTCTCTGATGATTAGTGATGTTGAGCACCTTTTCATAAACTTACTGTCCATTTGTATGTCTTCTTTGAAGAAATGTCTATTCAAGTCCCTTCCTCATTTTTAAATCAGGTTACTTGGCTTTTTGCTGTTGTTATAGGAGTTCCTTAAATATTTTGGATATTAACTCTAACAGATTTTTGGTTTGTAAATATTTTCTCACATTCCATCGGTTGCCTTTTCATTTTGTTGATCATTTCCTTTGTTGTGCAGAAATATTTTAGTCAATGTAATCCCATTTGTCTATTTTGGGTTATGTTGCCTGTGCTTTTGGTGTGATATCCAAGAAATCATTGCCAAAGCGAATGTCAAGATGCTTTTCCTCTATGTTTCTTCTAGGAATTGTATTCCTAGGTGTCAGGTCTTACATTTAAAAACTTTTTCTTGTTTTCAAACTTTATTTTCAAATATGATTATCCATAAGTATAGAAAAGAGGGTGGGAAAGGGACAGCAATAGTCTCAGAGTGGGAGTGGCCCAGCCCAGCATGGAAGGGACCCTCCAAGGGGACTCCAAAGGGCAGAGAAGGAACCTCGGGGACTTTGTCCTGCCTGAGCCTCACCTTCCTCATGGAGAGTGATCTGGAAGCTGCTGAGAAGGGCAAGTTGGAGGCATTCACAAGAATATATATATATGATTATCTTTTTAAACAAAAATAATAATATATTGTGGAATGTATAATAATTATGGAAGTAAATGTAAGATAATTATAATACAAATGATGAAGGGGAAATGGAAGCATTTTGTTGTAAGATTGTAACATTACTCATGAAGTGATATTATATGTGGGTAAACTGTAAGTTAAACATTAGGGCAACCAATAAAAAAAACAAAGACATATAAAGAAGATAAAATAGAATACTAAAGATATTTAATTATTAATACATAAAATAGATATTAATTATTAATCATTATTAATACATAAGAAATATTGTCAATCATTATTAACACATAACAAAAAGAGAAACGAGGGAAAATCAGATAAAAAAATAGAAAACAACAAGATGGCAGATTTTAAACCAACCGAATTAATCATTACATTAAATGTAAATGGATTAAAAACACCAATCAAAGGGCAGAGATCATCAGACTGAATAAAACAACAAACACAACTACAAGTTGTCTACTAGAAGCACACTTGAAATGTAAAGACATAGATGACGGGTTAAAAGTAATATGATTAAAAAGATACTCTCTACAAATACTAATCATAATAAAGATGGATTAGCTAAGCAATATTAATATCTGACCAAGTAGAATCCTGGAGAAGTAAAATTACAGAGGCAAAGAGATACATTTCATTATGACAGAAGGATAATTTCTTTAAGCCTAAATTAGGTAGGAAGAAGAAATAATAAATATAGATGCAGAAGTAAGTGAAATAGCAAATGAACAGATAATAACAAAAAATCAATGAAACCAGAATATGGTTCTTTGAAAATATCAATAAAATTGATAAAACACTAGACAGTTTGATCAAGATAAAAAGAGAAGTGACAAATTAACAATATAAAAAAGAGAAGTGGGTACATCACTACAGGAGAGCAAGAGAAATACTATTAATAATTTTATGCCAGTGAATTTGAAAATATAGATGAAATAGACAAATTCTTTAAAAGGCATAAATTAAAACATATATAGAAAGTAATAAAAAATCTTAATATCACTGTGTCTATAAAAGAAATTAAATTCTCAATTTAAAACATTTTTTACAAAAGACATTCCAGGCCCTGATAGTTTCACTGATTAATTCATTTCGAATAGTTAAGGGAGGAATAATATAATCTTACATAAACTCCTTTGGAAAGTAAAGGAAAGAATACTTCCCTGCTCCTTTTATGAAATCAGCCTTATGTTGATATCAAAGTCAAAGAAAACATAAGAAAAAGAATCCACAACTAAGTAATGACCCTAGTGAACATAGACACAAATTTCTTTAACAGGGTATTAGTACATTAAGTCTAACAGTGTAGAAAAGAAGTAATATTTTATGACCAGCTGGGCTATACAAGAATTCTAATGTTGGCTTAACATTTGAAAATTATCAATATAATAACACACCACATTAACAAAATAAATAAGTAGAGCCATATATTCATCTTAATATTATAGATGCAGAGAAATAATTAGACAAAATTTAAAAATCATTCATAATCAAAAGATCTCAGCAAAAGAGAAGAGAAAGAAGGTTTATCAATCTGATAAACAGCACCTACAAAAACTTTACAGCTAACATGTTTAATAGGCAAAGACTTAACCTGTTCCCTCAATATCAAAAATAAGACAAGAATGTCCACACTATTTCTATTCAACATTGTGCTGGAAGTCCTAGCCTCCAATGGAAATGGTGAAATAAACTGTCTTTATTCACTAACATGATTATATTTATAGAAAATCCTAAAAGTGAATTTAACAAGGTAGTATGATAAAAGACATGAAAAATACTGTGTTTCTATGATAGCAATGTATATTGGCAACATGAGTGAGCAACAAAAAATTGGAAAATTAATTTTTTTGAAAATGCATCAAAAAACAAGGCTGAGAGCAGTGCCTCATATCTGTAAGCCTAGCACTTTGGGAAGCCAAGGCAGGAGGATCACTTGAAGCCAAGAGTTTGAGATAAGCCTGGGCAACATAGTGAGACCCCATCTCTACAAAAACTACAACAACAGTAAAAATTAGCCAAGCCAGGCATGGTGGCATGTACCTGTAGTCCTAGCTACTTAGGAGGCTGAGGCAGGAGGATTGCTTGAGCCCAGGAGTTCAAGGTTACAATGAGCTATGAATGTACTACTGCACTCCAGTCTGGTGACAGATTGAGATTCTATCTCTAAAAAAAAATTAAAATTAAATTAATTTTTAAAAAGTAAATACCATAAAATACTGAGAGATAATTAACAAAATACTACACTGAAAACTAGAAAACTGTAAAGCATTATTGAAAGCAATTAAACAAATTGATACAGCAACGTTACCATAATTGATTCCATAAAAATCCCAATCAAAATTTCATCAGGTTTTTAAATAGAAAATGACAAGCTATTCCTAAAATTTACGTAGAAATACATAAGAGCAAAAATAACCACTACAGTCTTGAAAAAGAATAAGTGAGAGGATTTACACTACCTGATTTCAGGACTTACTATAAAAATACAGTAACCAACAGGTTGTGGTACTGAAACAAGAATAGATGAGAAGGGTCTAGAAATATACTCACATATATATGATCAATTGATTTTTTTTATAGAGGCATAAAATCAATTTAAGGTGGACAAGGACAGTCTTTTTAATAAATGGTACTAGAACAACTAGACATTCAATAGGGAAAAAATGAACAAACCTCAACCACTACCTCACATCATATTAATAAACCCAAAATGGATTACAGACCTAAACATCTAAAAGAAAACATAGAAAAAAATCTTTGCAATCATGGAGAATGCAAAGATTCTTACACAAGATGCAAAAAACACAAACCATAAAAAAATGATGATTTAGATTTAAAAATTAAAACTTTAGTATTTCAAGATATATTATAAGGAAAATCATAAAAAATCAATAGTAAGCCACTGACTGGGAGAAAATATTCTCAATATTTTATCTGACAAAAACTTACATCTAGAATAAAGAGCTTTTATGACTCAATAATACAAGGTAAAATAATGCATTTGTTGAAATGGGTAAAATAGCTACACCAACTTCACAAAAGTGATATATTAATATCAATAGTCAATAAGCACATGAAAATGTATTCAATGTCACTAGTCATCAGGGAAATGCAAATTAAATTAATAACAAGAAAATCCTACCCCTACTATAATGTCTAATTTTTTTAAACTGACAGTAACAAATGCTGGTGAAAATGTGGCCCAACTAGAACTCTCATATAAAGTTGTTGATGATACTGTAAAATGGTGCAACCTCATTGGAAAACAGTAGGGCAGTTTCTTAAAAAGTGAAATATATGCTGATCTTATGACACAGGAATTTCACTTTTAGTCATTTACCGAAAATATATGAAAACATATGCCCACAAAAATATTCCACATGAGTGTTCCACACTTTATTTATAACCACAACTTTGTTTATAACAGTAAAAACTAAAACAACCCAAATGCTCATCAACTAGTAAATGAATGAGCAAGGTGTGGTATATTCATAAAATGAAAACTCAACAATTTAAAGGATTGAGCTTTTTATGCACAAAAGAATGGCTGAATCACTAAAACATTACACCAAGTCAAAGCACCCAGACACAAAAGAGTATACATACCAAATGGTTCAATTTATATAAGATCATGCAGCAGGTGAAACCGATCTACAGACATAGAGATCAGATCAGGGGTTGTTGGTGTGGGAGAGAGGGTGTTCAGGTGAAAATGAGCACAAAGAAACTTTCTGGAGTGCTAAGCAAATTCTGTATGTTAATTGAAATGGTGATTACAAGTGTGTACACATATATCAAAACTCATTGCATCCAATGATTATTCCAGTGAAAAATAAAAATAAAAAAACTCATTGCACCATCTACTTTAAATGAATGCATTTTATTTTATATGAATTATCCTTATTAAGTTTATTTTTTTAAGTTACAATTCCAACTCTATTTCCCTGTTTTGCGAAGAGCCTCCTCCAATAGTTACTTATTCATGCTGCATCCATCAACTCTCTATATAACTCTCAATATTTTGAGCCCCTGTCTTTTCCTTTATCATCATAAGATAGTTCAAAAGAAAATCAAATACAATTCTATTCTGTTCACTCTTATATTTATACATACCAGACCATTTATCAAATTATTAATCAAATTTCCTACCCTTGATTCAATTCAGTTCATTAGAGGACCCCATTTAATTATTAGGAAGCCACTGATTTCCCTTCTTGGAGAAACCAAGAAATCTAAGATCTAAAACCCATAAAATAGGCCGGGCACAGTGGCTCACGCCTATAATCCTAGCACTCTGGGAGGCAGAGATGAGAGGATAGCTTGAGGTCAGGAGTTTGAGATCATAAAACCCATAAAATTATAAGATTCTCAATCTTTGATTAATTATCTCAGGTGTGAGAATGATTGCTACCAATTAGAATTTCGAAAACTGCAAATTCCTCAGCTTGACTTAGGAATAAACTTTTAGTGAGAACGTCCTTGTCTCCATGGGACTCTCTGGAGCACATCCATGGAGACCAATGTCCCAGAGGAAGCTGTTGTGAAAGTTCCCCACTAACAAATTGTTTTCTTCAGAGATGACATCTTGACCCAGCATGAACTGATGTATTGATCACTCTCAATACAATTCTCCTGCATGCTGAAGAAATCTTGCCATGTTATGAAAGCTTTATGAATACAATTCAATGATGCATAAAGGCACTTGGGTTAAATTCTAGAGAAATTCCTTTTCCTTGTGCAGAAAAGAGAAGACAAATCTTCTGTTCCAATTATACTGCCTTTATAACCAGACTCTCCTTTTCTGTCAGTCCACTGCTGGGCAAAGACATACCTCGAGGCCAGAAGTGTTTTCCTGGGAATCATTAGCGCTGTGAGTATTGCTTTGTCACAGAGAGGGAAATAGTACTATTTTGGATCAAATTTTGCTTTTCCCAAAAATGAATAGATACAGCTAGACTTGATGCCTTGAAGTAAAGTCTAATAAATGAATTTCAGTATCATGTAGAAAAGTCATCACAATAACCTGAACCTAGACCTTCCTCAATGAAAGCAGTCTTTATTCACAACATCTTACCCAGAACCATCAATCCTTGGGTCGAAATTCAAACTGGTTGTCTTTATTCGAGTTCCAGCTTAGCACACTCCCCCAAGCAGTGATTCGTGGTTTATTTCCTTTTGTGGAACTCATTATATATGCACCTGGTGTCTCTGTTTCATGATTGCACACCATTGGGCATCGTAAAATTTACTCCATAATCAAAGTCTTGAAAATTGAAATTGGTCCCTATCAACAATTAAAGAAACAAATAAACAAACAAAACAAAACAAAACTTGGAACATTTTACTCTTAGCACAAATCCAGAAAAGAAAATACGTTAATACTTTTTTCTTCTTTTTGTCTTCTTCTAATACTATAAAAAGTTTAAGAAAGTGCACAATCTCTTATTGCAGCAACACAGCTCAGAAAAAATGACTCAATACAATCTCAAACCATTGAGCATTAAATGAATTAGGAAAGTTGTCTGTACTCAGGCAGTCTGGAGAAGCTGGGGAAAAAAACAGAACACAGCAAGAAACAACACATCCCTGAGTAGGGACAGATAGAGCATAAAGGTTTGAATGCAGCAAAACTTGCATAAGAAAAAGTTGGAAGCAGCAGCAGACACACAAATTATTCAGCAAACAGTCTCTGTTATGATATGACTTGAGCATTTGCAATACGGGAGAGAGTAGCACACATAAACGTGCGCGTGTATCAGTCTACAAAAACTTATAGCTAACTGGGGACAGAGTGCCAACAAGCTATCCATTTATATAATCATGCAGAAAATATCTTTAAAGGGTTTATTTTGTGCCAAGCCTTACGCTTAGGCCTGAAGATACTATAGCTACCTGTGAGGGGCTTAGAGTCTATAGCGGTAGCCAAGCAAACAGTAAATACAATTCTGTAAAGTGTTCTGATACAGATATGCATAGAAGATTATGGAAACATATAGGAGTATCACCTTAACTGGACTGGAGGCAGGAAACTAGGGAAGGTTTTTTTTCATGGAGGTACCTCCTAACCTGAGATCTAAAAGTCAGACAGGACTCAGCCAAATAATGAAGAAAGTAGGGAAGGGGATTGTAGGCAAAGGGAACAGCACGTGCAATGACTAGGAGGTGAGAGAGAGGACGGCACGTTCAGGGAACTAGAACAAGGTCAGCAAACTGTTTCTGCAAAGGGCCAGATAGTAAATATTTTAGGCTTTGAAGGCCATATAGTCTTTGTCGCAACTACTCAACTCCACCATTATAGCACAAAAGCAGCCACAGACAATGTGCAAATGGATGAGTATGGCTGTGTTTTAGTAAAACTTTATTTACAATAACAGGGCTATAGTTTGCCAGGCTCTGAACCTGAGTAATTCAGTAAGTGTGGAGCATAGAACAGAGAAGGCAGGAGGAAAATGGCAGCATATCAGTCTGGAAAGGTAGGTAAGGCCAGATGATTAGTGGCCTTGAATGTCATACTAAGGAGTTGGATGTACCCTCAAGGTTCCGAGGAGTGACATAGTCAGAACTATGTTTTAGAATGATCATCTTCACTACAGTGTGAACTGTGGATAGGAAAGAGTTTGGCAAGTCAGGAGACGGGGAGGCCAGTTAAACAGCTGTGCTTTTGTCCTGATGAAAGAGAATGGCATGAACTAAAGGAGCCTCAATGAGATGGACAGAAGGAGACAGAGTGCAGAGTGAATAAGGAGGTAAAGTAAACAGTACTAGGTGACCAACGGATATAGAGAAATGAGGAGGAATATCATTAGACCCAATACATTGTGACTTTCCCAAAGGAAAAGAAGAATCCAAAATACAGGATTAAATTTTGATAAGCCTATAGATTGCCATGTTTAATCCAGTACCTTAACTCTGTTAACTTTAGTTTCCTAAGGTTGCTTTCCTGTATTTCTCTGAATATTGCTTTTACTGCTAACTCAAGACATCCAGCCTCCCTCAAAATCTCACAAAACTTCACATGCGCACACAACGCAGTCCATGCAGTAGTCAGGACAGCTGCTGCTGGCTCCCGCCACTTCTGATCATTTCTGCTGCCACCACTGCTGCTACTCCTGGGTCCTCATGGTGCCCAAACAAGCCATTCCTTACAAAAGTAGAGGGAATATGTCTCTCCCCCTGTATGTGCCCCACGTGGTCACCTGAATACCACCGCAGTGCTGTCTGTGACCAGGATCTCGAAAGAGCTCATTCAGGTATCACCGGTAGCTCCTTCCTCCATAAAGCTTAGATCCACATGTATGTGTGTTAGGGAGCAAAGCTGACACCATACTTCACACACACACACACACACACACACACACGCGCGCGCACACATTTGCAAACTCCCTGACTCAAGATCCTCCCCCCTAAAGAAATTCATGAATTCATCACGTAAACTGTCCCACCTGTTAGTTTATCAGAAGTGCCAGAACAAGCCTGATCCCCAGCTCCTGCTCAAGTGGGACTCCCTGCTCTGGTTCTACTTCACAAATATCGCGTCCTTGTCTGGAATGCATTTCCCCTCCCTACCCCACTCTCTTTTTCCTATTGAACTCTAGGACTCAGCTTATGCCTCTCTTTCTCTGGAAAACCTCCTTTAACCCCCGCTCAGAATAGGTAAGGGGTCCTTCTGAGTGTTCCTGAAATAATCTGGGCACAACTCCACATTTTTACTCACTGCGTCATGTTGTAATGATTATATTAATATATGCTCTCTCTCCCTATCTAAATGATAAGCTCCTTAAGCACCTAGCAAGACTTGAAACGTAATCAGCTCTCAACAAATGCTTGTGGAATTCATCGGTCTAATTTCCCAAACTGTGGAATTTTCAATCCTTGGAAATTTTATAATGGGCTAGAAAGACTACCACTCTTCTCTGCATGGGAAATAAAGATAATTCTATATCTACCCTATATAGAGGGACAAGGTTCAAGGCCAATTATACTGGCCATTCGTACAAATTCAAATAATTCTTTGTCTCTTATTTCATGGAAAAGCACTGGAGCTTGTGACATTATAGACAAATAATCCTCTCCTGGTCTAGAAAAGAGGTGGTAGGAAATGGAAGTATTTTTATTCCCTAAGCTCTCAGAAAATTAGAGTTCTCTCACATGGGGGAGAATGAAACAACCTATCAATGAACCGTAAGCTGCCTCTTTCATGCCAAATTTCCTATGTACTTTGAAAATGGTGCAATTCATTTCACAGTAATTTACCCATTTTCAAGGAAAACCATATGAAAGAATAGCCTCAATAAGAATGGAAGTAGTTTTATTATTTTCCAGTGAGTTTTAGTAGAACAGAAAGTTCTCTGCCTGTGAATTTGCATATGCGAATAGGAATGCTTTATTTAGTATAAAAAGATATTTAGTCACAAAGGAGGCCTTTGATAGGAATGTACTGTCCAGGATTTCCAGTTTTTCATCCTTATCATTTACTAACCTTTTCACTTTTTAGGCTAGTGTCTATAGATCTTTATCCAATATACATTTATTAGGCTCTAATTGAACTGCTCCTGGAATTTTGAATTTTAAGTTTAGTACATTTTCATAGTTCCTAAACAGTTTTGTTCATATAGTATTAAATATTAGTTTAGACTCCTTTAAAAAATGAGTCTGGCTTATCTTTTCTATTATCTAGTTGTATCTCACCACTAACAAAATGGCAATGATTTTTAGTTATTTTACTACTACTATTACTACTACACCACACACACACACACACACACACACACACACACACAGAGCTTCCTTAAACATAATTCCTCAAACATCAATTCTGTGACATAGTCAAGAATTCTTTTTCAGAATCTAATATGAGAGTGGAGATTAATTTCTTATGAACTCACAGCTATGTTTACATACACATTTCATTACATACATTATGCATTTTAAATAATCATATAGATTATTGACAGGTAAGCCATCACATTTACTGTGATTATTCTCACAGCTGTATAAGGGTGAAAAAACACTTTTTCATTTGTCATGTGTATTTAACACTTTCAAAGTCCATTAAAAGCTGGTTTTGCTGGGAAAGAAGCAACCAAGTCATCAGTAAGGAAGGGGTGGCCGGTGTGTATCTGTAAGTCGGGGAGAGGAGCCTGAGATACAGTCCTGTACTGAAGGACCTCACATAGTCAGAATCCTCCTTTTTTTTTAACCCCAACTATACTCAAATATACTTTAAGATTCTAAGGAACTACTTCCTTGCCTATCTTTCTAGGGTATCAAGGGACATGAGAAATGACACGGTAATCACAGAGTTCATCCTCCTAGGCTTTCCTGGTATCCAAGGACTACAAACCCCTCTATTCATAATGATCTTTCTCATCTACATATTAACCCTTGCAGGCAATGGGCTTATTATTGCCATTGTCTGGGCTGAGCCCAGGCTACAATCTCCAATGTACTTCTTTCTTTGTAACTTGTCCTTCCTAGAGATCTGGTACACCACCACAGTCATCCCCAAATTGCTAGAAACCTTTGTGGTCGTAAGAACTGTCATCTACATTCCCTGCTGCCTGCTGCAGGCCTTCTTCCACTTCTTCCTGGGCACCACCGAGTTCTTGATCCTCACTGTCATGTCTTTTGACCGCTACCTGGCCATCTGCAAGCCCCTTCGCTACCCTACCATCATGACCAGCAACCTCTGCCTACAGCTGGCCCTCAGCTCCTGGCTGGTGGGCTTCACCATCGTCTTTTGTCAGATGATGCTGCTCATCCAGTTGCCATTCTGTGGCAACAATGTTATCAATCATTTCTACTGTGATGTTGGTCCCATCTTGAAAGCAGCCTGTGCAGACACCAGCATTTTGGAACTCCTGGGTGTCCTGGCAACCGTCCTTGTGATCCCAGGGTCACTCCTCTTTACCATGATTTCTTATATCTACATCCTGTCCACCATCCTACAGATTCCTTCAGCCACTGGCCGCCAAAAGGCTTTCTCTACCTGTGCCTCTCACCTGACAGTTGTCTCCCTGCTGTATGGAGCTGTTTTGTTCATGTACCTTAGACCCACAGCACACTCCTCCTTCAAGATTAATAAGGTGGTGTCTGTACTAAACACTATCCTCACACCCCTTCTGAATCCCTTTATTTATACCATTAGAAACAAGGAAGTGAAAGGAGCACTAAGAAAAGCAATTACTTCTCTGAAGACTGGTCATGCAAAGTAAAACGTGCAACATGTCAAAATGAGCTTAATGCAGACAAAACATTAAAGGTGAGAGAGGATTGTGGAGACATTTGGTAGAACAGATTCAACACAAATCCCAGAAGTTCTAGTTCAATGTTGTAGTAAGAAAAAGATGTGAAAGAAAACCATGATGGTTAGGGTCCTCTGCAAGAATTCATTCATTCATATAAATGAACTGGGAGTTTTTCTTGAAGAAAGTAACCTAATTCTCCCACAAGGAAATCCCAGGACACCCTCAGATGAATAAGGTGGAACTTGCGACTTTCTCAACTATAAATCCACTAAAGTAAGAGACAAATGTCAGCAACTTTTGAAAAGTGTAAGGAATCCCATCTCCCTCTTTGTGTATGACAACCCTCTTTGCCTCACCTCCTTGTCAAAGCCATAAGACATCCCACACCTCTTTTTCTCAGTTCCTATTATCTTCATGATAAGAGAAGTACCCTAGAGTCTTCTAATGAATTCTACGGGTCCTTTGTAAATGTTTGAAATGAATTAGTTTTTTGTTTGCTAATACCTCAATAAGAGGACTTCCGCCTTGATATAATACAAATTTTTAGGTAAACTTAAAGGTGTTCATTCCCAGATCATACCAAAACTTGAGGACATCTCAGAAAAAATTTCATGGATTATGCCAGTTTCTGGGATTCAGTATAGATAGACCACGTGCCTAGGAAGCCAGTAGAAGTCTCAGAGCCAATACATCTATAAAGGCTTCCTTGCTAGGAAACTTAGCCCCAAGGTTACATTAAGTTCAGGGCTCACATGTAGGGTAGGCATGCAAAGTCTCTCAAGGCAAGCAACAAACCTACTGATCTGACCTTATTCTCAGGCAACATATCTGGCATAAAGACTTTTTGCAGAATGATGATGGAGGTGAATCAGTTTGTAACAATGAGTATCCTATATGTCCCTTTTCCAGTAATAAAGAGACTATCATTAAAAGCCCATTAAAACTATAATCTTTTTTAAAAAGGATGATTGCACATTCCTTTTGGCATTGAATTGAAAATTGAAAATTCAAAACAAAATGCAATGAGGTGAAAATGTAATTATATCAACTGCTATACCTGATTTTCTCTTAGAGAAGGAACTGTCTTGGGGCTGGGCAGAAGAAACGGATCATTTGAAGATAAAAAGGGCAAGAGTACCTAAGGACATGAATATTATCAAGAGTCTTATCATCAAAAGAATGTTTTAAAGTGCTGTGAATGAAAAATAAGGGTAATATTTAATACTCAGAGAAGAAATTGGCAGAGAAAGAAGAGAAAAAAGGGGCCAAACAATAGAGGGAAGCAGAGAAGTCTCTCGGAAGAAGTCAGCGGGAATTCTCCAAAGTGGGGGTGCCTGAGAAACAGTTTAATAATGGGGATGCCCGATGTTCAGTCTAAAGTCACATTTCCATAATGTTATTCTGTCTCCCCCTCAGACCTTCAGCTGAGTCTCCTATATTACCAAATGCATATATGACCAGAATGTGTATGTTACGCGCATTCATGTATGTGTGTGATGTGTATAAGTTAAGGAGGAGTTAAATTTCATGTCTGGAATGATACAGTTTGGATTAGAGGCAGCCCACAGTGGAGCTCACAGAGATGACCACAGAAGATGCAGCAATTTTAGGATGCACTTCAGGTTTGCAGGGACTGGGGCAAGTGCTCCGGGTAACCTAAATCGAGAGGCATCAGGACACGGGTGACTTGTGATTTTTAAGTATTTGTAAAAATCTGCTTTCAAGTTTCATGAACATGGGTTTTCCTGGGCCTAGACTATTACCTTAGGGTTTTCTTGTCTGATGGCAAACAGAGAGTAGCAACAAACACTTTGACAGACCCTATAAAGGAGAGAAGAACAGGTGTGAGAATATATCCACGTTTCAATTCATGGAACTCAAAAGAGACACCATTTATTCATCTATTTTTTGTGTCTTTTTGATGCATTGATATCATGTACCTATCAATGTTCCTCGTACTGATTCTGTTGAATATAAGTATAGGGAGAGTAGTCTGCCAGGCACCAGTTCTAGAAATTGGAAATGCCAGAGTTAGAGAAGTCTATCCAACAATGAAGCCTCCAACACCTGAGCATCAAGAATGATATGAATTCCAAGAAGACTTCCAGGGAAACGGGCCTCAAATATGACTTTCCTTTACCAACATGGGAAGCCAAAGACCCCAAGAAGAGTGTGGTCTGCCTCCAGTTCCTAGAGGAGCTGGACTGTTCTTTTGAGGAAAAGAAGCCTTGACCACAGAGACAACAAGACAGAGCTTGAGACCTCACATTGTACCCTACCACATCTTAGGTCCTTAGAGCCCAAATGTCTTTCAAAAATGTGTGTATTCCACTTTGCACCAAGAGAGTAAGGAATCACATAAGGACCCATCTAAACAATGTAATGAACAACCTCCTACCCAGATCCCTTCGTATTAATTATTTTTCTACTACTGGTAAATTTAATGAGAAGGTTGAGCACCCTGGTAGATTTGAGCTAAATCCTTGACATTGAGCTTTTGAGAGAATTTTTTTTGAAAATGTATACACTTAAGTAAAGCAGTGTTTCCATGATGTGTTCCACAGGGTATTAGTTATTACAAGCAGGACTTGGACTTCAAATTGGGGGCATGCAGAGTAAGACAAGGGTAAGTAGGTTTCTTCTCCACTGAACTTTTCAGAATCTTTAACGCTATGTTGGAGAAAATATTTTCCAAATCCCAAGCTTATGCATATGAACATCCCTACCATATGACCTTGAACCCAAAAGAGCTTTATTCAACCCATTTTGGACTTCATTAAAAAACGTGCCCATAATTATTGTAAACCAGAGCAATGATCATTCCAAAGGAAGACTTTACAATCCTACCTTATTTGGGCAAAACTTCCAGTTCTTATCCCAGATCTTGCCCTTCCCCTTTTAACTCAGAAAGACACACCAATATCACATTTAAGCAACACAGCTCTCCCTCACTTGGCAAGTAATAAATTCAGCTTTACTCTTTCAGTTCTAGGGATCTTCACATGCATTGTAAATTCCCAAGAGGAGCATAGAGTCTACGGTCTTTCCCAAGCTTATCCAGCCATAGACCATTTTCTCAATGCGCCTCAGAGTAGATTTCCTGCTGTCTTCCTTAAAGTATATCTCTAAAGTCACCTCTGTTTTTATCAGGATCTTATCACTCCATGGTATTCACAGATGCCCAACTAATTTGGGGATCAAGTTGTAAAAATCCAAGATGAGAAAATATGAAGTACAATACAGACAAATTTGGATATTTATATGTTTACCAAAGCATCTAGTGCCTGACCAAGTGGCTCACTATCAGGTCACTTTGAATTACAAATTCTCCTTGCAAGTTTAAATGACTCCATTTATAAAAATGCCACATATACATAGCTCTTCCAGAACCATTCACTTTCTATACCTCTATTCAGCCAGACTTAACCTGAACAACTAGGAGGGAGTAGAGCCCTTACAAACACTTTTAGCCAAGCTCACTTCACTAATTACCCCTGCCATTTCTTTGATTTTTGGAAAATAACCTCTCTCTATCCTAAGTGCACAACTAACCATTTTTCTAGCAATTAATTCTTTTCTCTACATCAAATAATTTTAAAGAAATACCAACCCGAAGTCCTCCATCTCTACTGCTATCATTTAGTCCAAGTACCTGACCTATAATAATGGCTTCCTAAATTCTCTCTCCATATCCACTCTTGGTTCCCTCCATTCTCCTTAGCAGCCAGAAGAATCTTACAAAAATGCATAGCTAATTATGTTGCTTAGTTAATTAAAAATCTTGTACAGCTCCCATTAACTTTAAAAGACAGTGCTTAATTTGCTAAGACCCTTAGTCTATCAGATCTGATCCCTGTCCACATTACCAGGCCTCACACACTTCTCTTGCTCTCCGACCCCAGCCATATCAGTCTTCTCTCAGTTTCTCCAATACCCCAAGCTCCTTCCCATTGTGTACACTCTTTCCCATTATTTTAAGTATTCTTTCTTACTCACTCCATCTCCTACCCCAATCTCAACCTGCTTAGGCATCCTACAGACTCAGTTCAAATGTCACTACTCAAGAAAGCTTTGCCTAAACCACCTCTCCAACAGTACCACCACCAGGATTAGGACTTCCAGTTACAAATTCTCATAGCACACTGTATGTCTCCTTTGGAGAACCTACAACATTTATAATTAATTTAACTAATCATAATTAAATAATCATAGTTGATTTATTGTGTAAGTTATTTAAACTCTATTTTTTCCTACCAAGCTCTTTCATGTCATACACACACACCCCCCACTTGAAAGTTCGCTCCATGAAATCAGATATTATATCTTCCTTATTCTCCACTCTATTCCATATATCTACTACAGTGCCTTGCCAATAGTAATTATTCATAAATCATTGACAAATGAAGGACCAGATAACTGGAATGACAGAACTCAGATCACATCACATATGGATTATTTCCTCTGTGTGTAAGTAATATCCTCTATTATGTAAATATCTCATACTCCATATGTTCAAAGTAGAAATTGATTACCACTGATGATATTAGATTATGTCCAATTTATGTCATTCACAAAAATTAATTCCAAATCTAATCATAAAAAGGAGAATCAAAAGTAGTAGAAGAAAATAAAGGAGGAGTCTTTATGATTTTGGTGCATAAAAGATGTTCTTAAATAAAATACATAATTTAAAGCCACTGGGGGGAAAAAGTGTGTCAGATTTAAAACTTTCATACTACAAAGTTAAAATATAAGCTATAAAATTGAAGAAAATATTTGCAATATATATGTCAAATGGTTAAGATCTAGGATACATAAACAATGTCTATCAATGAGAAGACAAAAAGTCCAGTAGAAAAATAGGCAAACTCCTAAGAAAACTACGAATTACCAATAAATGTATGAAAGAATGTTCAGTCTCACCATGACTCATGGAAAGGCAAAATAAAACAATTAGATACTATTTTGTGCCCATCAGATTGGCCAAGATTTACAAATTTGGCAACATGAAGTAAGAGAACAGACATGGGGAAAAAATACCCTCATACGCTGCTGTTAAGATTGTTAACTGGCACATTAGTCTGGGAGCACAACTTGTTAGTATTCATTAAATGTGTGCAACCTATGACCCAGCAATACTTTTTCTCAGTATCTGTCCCACAGTAACATTTGCATGTATGCACAAAGAGGATGATCATTATGGCTTTGTTTCTGATAGCAGCCATTATAAATGAATTGCGTGTTGTCAATAGGTAAATGGCTATACAGACTACAGATGTTATGCAGAAAGTAGGAGGAATATGGGAGATTTTTATCTACCGCTATGGACAGATCTCCAAGGCCCACTGCTAAGAGAAACAAATCAAGGAATTCAACATGAACACACAGGCATACACATATGTACACACAAAACAACACTATATACTTTCTATGATACATACGTACATAGTTATAAATATACAGAAAAAGATCTGAAAGATAAAACTTTTATACTATATCAAGCTCATAGGAATAGCTAACTTCTGGAGAGAGAGATAAGGAAGCCAAGATTGGTAAAAGGCCATTAGCTTTATGCCTTGACAAAAACTCTTTGGCCAAACTTTAGTCAGCCTTCTGAACTTTCTCCTAGGCCGATCTGTGTGCTTCCTTGTAACATCCACTTTAGCAAAGAATCCTGCTATGTCAGTTTAGCAAAACTCCCCCATACTCCATATGTGATCATTCCTGATCAGGTTCCTTGTCCTCCACCATCCCCCAGGTGATGTCTGATCACCCTGGCCTGCCTTCAGCAAGAATCCTACTAGGTTGGTTTAGTCAGAATTCCCCTTACCCCTGATGTTTCCTCTCAGTAATTTTCTATCCACTGACCCCCACGTAGTGTCTAGCCTATAAATTCCCACTTGCTCATGCTGTATTCAAAATTGAGCCCAATCTCTCTCTCCTACTGCAAGACCCCATTTCAGTAGTCCCAGTATCTATCATGATGGTCCTGAACAAAATTGTCCTTACTGTGTTATAATAAGTACCACTGAATAATTTTTTAACACCAAAACGTTTAGAAGAACATATTTATGTGTTATTTGTGGATGTAATATTTGAAAATACTGAATGAGATTTATAGAGAAAACATCTGGTATACAGTAGGCTTTCATGAACTCTTTGTGATGGTTAAGTTTATTTGACAACTTGACAGGGGCTAAGGGACGCCCAGATAACTGGTAAAATATTATTTCTAGGCACATTTGTGAGGGTGTTTCTGAAAAAGATTGGCATTTGAATCAGTAGACAGGAGTAAAGAATACCACTCTCACCAATGTGGGTGGGCATCATCCCATCTCTTGAGGGCCAGAATAGATCAAAATGCAGAGGAAGAGCACATTCAGTCTCTCTCTTCCTGACCTGGGACATCATCTCCTCCTGCCCTGGGACATGAGAGCTCTTGGTTCTCTAGCCTTCAGACTCCAGGACTTAAACCAGCACCCTACTCAACTCCCTCCTGGTTCTCAGACCTCAGCCTCAGACTGAATGACACCACCAACTTTCCTGGTTCTCCATCTTGCAGAGGGCAGATCATGGAACCTCTCAAACCTCCATAACCATGTGAGCCAACTCACATAATAAATCTTTTATGTACTTATATATATCCTATTGGTTGTTTCCCTGGAGAACTCTGACTAATACACTCCCCCTCCACCAAAAGGGATTAATACCTTCGGTTTAAATCACGGTAAACAGATCCCAGCAATGTATCCCATGAAAATGAAATGATACATGGCACGTGGAGAATGGTGACTTACATGATAAAAGGGACACAGAGTAAAGGAAAATGGCAGGTGTGGGCAGAAATGTCACCGACCAGACAAAAATGAGATTAGGGATGACAGTCTGATAGTAAAGAAATACAACGAAGCACTCCAACGAAAATAGAGAACAATGATACCATAACTATTCTCTTTCTGAGCTTCTACTGTGTTCCAATCAGTTCATGTGAAATATATCATTTAGTCCTCTAAAGTAACGGCATTATTATGCCCATTTTACAAGATGCACACTGAAGCTCAGAGAGGT
Organism: Indri indri; assembly: GCA_004363605.1. Lineage (NCBI taxonomy): Eukaryota > Metazoa > Chordata > Mammalia > Primates > Indriidae > Indri > Indri indri. The sequence goes on from RJWJ010017866.1 coordinate 29,499, forward strand.
GGAGAGATTCGTCAGAGGCCCTGCCGCTGATGGTGAATGCAATAGCCACTCAAACCCAAACCTGCTCTCTTTTCTACCGTGCTTCAGGCAATAATGCAAAGGAGAAAAGAAAAAATCAGGAAAAACACATAGAGGGATCCAAATCCAAACAAAAGATCAAAAAAAAAAAAAAAAAAAAGCAAAAGGCAAAAAAAGAAAAAAAAACTCCGCAGAAGGTCTGCGTGTACACTGAGGGCCCGAGGTGTTAATTTATTTGCTGCAGAGAGGGGTTGGGGCACGGACGGAAGCGGTCAGGTCCAAGGCTCTTTCGCACTGAGTCCTCAGAAAGCGCAGAGCCGCAGCCCGCGCAGGGCGCATGGAGAGGACCAAACCTCCCAGAGCCTAGATAGGCTCTAGCGCGGCGAGGAGGCGGGGTGAGCGGCGCTTCCGGTTCCGGGCGCAAAGGCCCCACGTGTTCCGACCCGCTAGGCCCCGCGCGGCTCGGATCCGGCGGTGCTGTTTCGGCCAGGAGTGGGTGGGGGAGAAGCCGGGACAGGGGAGGAGTCGCTGGAGCTGTCGGAACCGTGAGTGCTGGGGGGCTGGGCCGGGTCGGGAGGGACCGGGTCGGATCCCGCTGAACCGGGCAGGGCGGGGAAGAGGGGGGAGGGACAAGAGACCCCGCCCCCCAGAGCTTGGGGAAATCGTTCTGTCCTGGGGAAGGGGTGGCGGCGGTGTACTGAGGAGGCTGAGACGTTGCGGCCTCCCTGTCTCTTGGTGGCCAGAGCCAGAACCTCCGGGGATGTGGATGGCGCTCCGAGCCTCCTTCTCTTTCCAGCCACCGCCCTCCGCCCCCTCTTGGGGCCTGCCGAAACGCAGTTAGTCCGTACCTCCTATTGCTTCCGCGCCAACTGCCCCCCGGAACCGAGGAAGGAGTGGTCTAAGCCCCTTTATTTCCTGCAGCCTCATCTCGCCCCGCCTCTCAGGTTGCTCAAGAATCCTCACCGCAGGTTCCCTGCCCCGGTGAGCCTCCTTCCACGACCAACTTCCCGTGCCCTCCAACACACGTGCAGATACACTCACCTGTGATCTTATCACCTGTGATCATACTAGACCCTGGAGACCATCTGGCCTGTGGCTTTTCAGTTGCCACTGTGACAGCTTCCCTTCAAGCCAATAGCTGCTGTCTCCACTTGCAACTTTCCTACCCACCCCCCAACAGCCAGTTTTGGCACCTCTTCTCAGCACCACAGTTACCTTCAGCAGCAGTATACCTGCTTCTTGTCTGTCTGGACTAAAAGTTTGTACGTCATGAATATTCTGTATTCTCTCAGGTGTCAGCCTAGTTATTTTTCTGAGCGATGGATGTTTTCATCTCTTAGGCGCTTTGATAACCCTGTCTGCCTTAGAATCTGTGCTGGCCTCTCCAAAGGGAGTCTCTTAGGCCTAGCCTTTCTTGAACCACCTTGGTCCTGGGGAGCAGGCTCTTGCTTGGAGGCTAGGCTTAGAACGGTTGCTTCTCCTCTGTCCACACTCTGCAGGTGACACCCAGGGCAGCTACACTCAAAAGCCACGAGGAATGTTAGTGGAGTCCCTCATCCATCCCATCTTCTCTTCCAAGCTACCCCCTGGGCCTTGATCCAGAACGCTCCTTCAGAAAGGTTGTGGAATAGCCGTGGGAGGCATGTTGGTGGATGTGTGTGACAGCAGAGCAGTTAGGGTTTGTGGCCGTTTGTCTTTGATAACTTTCTGTTAGTATCCAGCATAAGAAGATGGGCAGGGTGGGAGGGAGGATGGGAATTTTTCTTCCTAGGACCAAACACCTGGGATTCATAATCTTTCCCCCTTTCTCCTCCAGCCGTACCCCTTTTTGCACTCTGTCTATATACTATATTGCAGTAGACAATCATTTCAAGGGCACAGCAAGGTTTACCACAATGTGAGGGACTCTTGGTCATTACAAACTACAGATGAGGTAAGTTACAGGTTTACAACAGTTTTTTTTTCTTCCAATTAATTTGGCATAGACATAGGGCATGTTAACAGTTGTAGACTCTTCCTGCTTTTGCTGTCTTCTCGCCGACAAACCTTCCTTTAATTCGGCCGACACTGGAAAAGTTGGTTCCTTTCTGCATGAACCTCAGACTTACTCCCTTTGCCTAGTAGTTCTTAAACTTACGTCTTAAGCACAGGAAGGACTTATTAAACACAGATTGCTGGGGCCTACCCCCAGAGTTTGTGATAATAGGTCTGGGCTGGGGCTTAAGAATTTTTAGTTCTAACAAGGTCACAGGTGCTGGTGCTGCTGGTCTGGGTTCCTCACTTTGAGAATGACTTCCTTTGGCCAAATGTGACATAAACATTGCAGTGGTTTGGGGACCAGAAAAGCTGTTTAAGTACTTCTGTGCTGGAAACTAGTAATCTGATCTTTTGTGGGTAATTTAACCACTTAGGTCTGAATGCTTTTGTTGTAAAATTAAGACAGTATACCACAAAAAAAAAAAAAAAAGCCCTGAATGCTGCATTATCTTTTGATAAATTCAACAGAAAATATTAATGAGTTTTTCCCCTTGATTTTGTTAATTGTCTTGACAGAGGCTTCCCGTTTTGATGATATAGATTACACTCATACTCTAGGTTTTTGCTGTGAATTCCTAATATTGCTAAAGTCCCTGCTATTTCTTAACTACCTGTTAAGTTCCTTAAGGTCAGAGATTATGCTTTTTTCATCTTTCTCTGCCCAGCACCTTAAATAGTGCGGGACACACAATCGATACTCATTAGATATTTGTGAATTGAATGAACTCTATCCCCTGCCCTCCTCCCCTCTTGAAAAATTTTTCTCCACTAATCTTACACCACGCAGTACAATAGAATATGGCTATGTCACGTGATTTCCCCAAGAGACTGGAATAAATGCTAATGCCAAA
>RJWJ010017867.1:0-32365 GCA_004363605.1 Indri indri
TCAGAACACTAAAATGACAGAAGAAGAATTTCAAACATGGATTGTAAGAAAACTGAATGATATGCAAGAAAAAATGGATAACCAACACAAAGAAACCACAAAAAAAATCCAGGACTTGGAAGAAAAATTCACTAAAGAAATTGAAATATTAAAGAAAAATCAAACTGATCTCCTGGAAATGAAGGACTTATTCAGGGAACTACAAAACACCATGGAAAGCCTCAAGAACAGGGTAGATCAAACAGAAGAAAGAATCTCAGAGATTGAAGACAATTCCTTCCAATTAAATAAGTCAGTCACAGAGATCAAGCAGAAAATTAAGAGAAAAGAAATAAGTCTAAAATAAATGTGGGATTATGTGAAAAAACCGAACCTGAGGGTGATAGGGGTTCCGGAAGGTGAAGAAGAAAACACTCAAGGGCTGGATAAGCCATTTGAAGAATTAATAGAGGAGAATTTCCCAGGCCTTGATAAAAATCTAGATACACAGGTACAAGAAGCTCAACAGACCCCAGGGAGATTCAATGCAAATAGGAAGACACCATGTCACGCAGTCATCAGATTGACCAAAATATCCACTAAAGAGGCCCTTCTACGAGCTGTAAGGTGAAAGAAACAAGTAACATCCAAAGGAAAGCCCATCAGAATAACACCAGATTTCTCAACTGAAACCCTACAAGCAAGAAGAGACTGGGGACCCATTCTCACTCTTCTGAAACAGAATAAAGCCCACCCTAGAATCTTGTACCCTGCAAAACTAAGTTTCATATATAAAGGAGAAATAAAGACACTCTCAGATAAGCAAAGACTGAGGGAATTCACCAAGACAAGACCAACTCTCCAGGAGGTACTCAAAACAAAATTACCAATTTGATGGTGAGTAAATGTGGTGCTTGTTTTTCCATTCTTGGGATACTTCACTTAGTAGAATGCATTCTAGCTCTATCCAGGAGTATACAAGAGGTGCCATATCACCATTGTTTCTTAAAGCTGAATAGTACTCCATGGTATACATATACAACATTTTATTAATCCCCTCATGTATTGATGGGCACTTGGGTTGTTTCCAAATCTTTGCAATTGTGAATTGTGCTGCTATAAACATTCTAGTGCAGGTGTCTTTTTTACAGGGTGTCATTTGTTCTTTTGGGTAGATGCCCAATAATGGGATTGCTGGATCGAATGGTACTTCTAATTGTATCTCTTTAAGGTATCTCCATATTGCTTTCCACAGAGGTTGCACTAGTTTGCAGTCCCACCAGCAGTGTAGGAGTGTTCCTGTCTCTCCGCATCCATGCCAACATTTATTGTTTTGGGACATTTTGACAAAGGCCAGTCTCACTGGAGATAAGTGATATCTCATTGTGGTTTTGATTTGCATTTCCCTGATGATTAGAGATGTTGAGCATTTTTTCATATGTTTTTTGGACATTATTCTGTCTTCTCTTGAAAAGTTTCTGTTCATGTCTTTTGTCTACTTTTTGATGGGGTTAGTTGATTTTCTCTTGTTGATTTTCCTGAGTTCTAGGTAGATTCTAGCTATCAGCCCTTTATCAGATTTGTAGCATGCAAAAATTTTCTCCAATTCTGTTGGTTGTCTGTTTGCTCCTCTGACAGTTTCTTTGGCTGTGCAGAAGCTTTTTAATTTGATCAGGTCCCATTTATTTATTTTGGTGGTTGCTGTGATTGCCTTTGGGGTCTTCTTCATAAATTCTTTGCCTAGGCCAATGTCTAGAAGAGTATTTCCAACATCTTCCTCTAGAATTCTAATAGTTTCACTCCTCAGGTTTAAGTCTGTTACCCAGAGCGAGTTGATTTTTGTGAGAGGTGAAAGGTGTGAATCCTGGTTCAGTCTTCTACATGTGGCTATCCAGTTTTCCCAGCACCATTTATTGAACAAGGATTCTTTTCCCCAGTGTGTGTTTTTGTCTGCTTTGTCAAAGATTAGGTGGCTATACGAGGATGGTTTTTGATCTAGGTTCTCAGTTCTGTTCCACTGGTCAATGGCTCTATTTTTGTGCCAGTACCAAGCTGTTTTGATTGCTACAGCCTTATAATAAAGTTTGAAGTCTGGTAAGTTGATACCTCCCATTTTGTTTTTATTGCCTAGAATTGTTTTTGCTATGCGGAGTCTTCTCTGGTTCCATACGAAGCGTAGAATTAATTTTTCTACATCTGTGAAGAATGATGTTGGTATTTTAATAGGGATTGCATTGAACTGTATATGACTTTGGGTAGTATAGACATCTTAACAATGTTGATTCTGCCGACCCACGAGCATGGTATGGTTTTCCACCTGTTTACGTCCTCTGCTATTTCCTTCCTCAATGTTTCATAGTTCTCCCTGTAGAGGTCTTTTACCTCCTTAGTTAAACATATTCCTAGACACTTTATAGTCTTTGTTGCTATTGTGAAGGGAATTGAGTCTTTGATTAGGTTCTCGGTATGACTACTATTGGCGTATATGAAAGCCTCTGATTTGTGTGTATTGATTTTATATCCTCAGACTTTACTGAATTCATTTATCAATTCTAGGAACCTCTTGGTTGAATGCATGGGGTTTTCTAGATATAATATCATGTCATCAGCAAATAGTGAGAGTTTGATCTCTTCTGTCCCCATTTGTATGCCTTTAATTCCACTCTCTTGCCTGATTGCTGTGGCCAGGACTTCCAGCACTATGTTGAATAGAAGTGGAGGTAGTGGGCAACCTTGCCTGGTTCTAAGTGGGAATGCTTTCAATTTTTCCCCATTCAGTATGATGTTGGCTGTGGATTTGTCCTAAATGGCTTATATCATTTTTAGGTAAACCCCATCTATGCCTATTTTGTTAAGCGTTCTTATCATAAAAGGGTGTCGAATTTTGTCAAATGCTTTTTCTGCATCTATTGAGAGAATCATATGGTTTTTGTTTTTGCTTCTGTTTATGTGGTGAATTATGTTTATAGATTTGCGTATGTTGAACCATCCCTGCATTTCTGGAATGAAGCCCACTTGGTCATGATGCATTATTTTCTTAATAAGCACCTGGATTCGGTTAGCGAGAATTTTGTTGTGAATTTTTGCATCTATATTCATAAGGGATATTGTTCTGTAGTTTTCTTTTTTTGTTGAGTCCTTTTCTGATTTTGGTATCAGGGTTATGTTGGCTTCATAAAATGTGTTGGGGAGGAATCCATCCTTCTCGATGCTGTGGAATAATTTCTGCAGGATAGGCACCAGTTCTTCTTTGCAGGTGTGGTAAAATTCGGGTGTGAAACCATCTGGACTGGGACTTTTCTTTTTTGGAATGTTTTTTATTTCTGTTTCAATTCCAGTCCTTGATATTGGTCTGTTCAGGAATTCTATTTCTTCCTGGTTGAGCCTAGGGAGGCTGTGTGCTTCTAAAAATTTGTCCATTTCCTCAACATTTTCCAGTTTGTGTGCATAAAGGTTTTTGTAATATTCACAAATTATATCTTGAATCTCCATGGCATCAGTTGTGACTTCTCCTTTTTTGTTCATGATGGAGCTTATTAGGGATTTTTCTTTTCTGTTTTTTGTTAGTTTAGCCAAAGGTGTGTCAATTTTGTTTATTTTTTCAAAGAACCAACTTTTTGTTTTATTAATCTTCCATATAGTTTCCCTGTTGTCAATTTCATTTAGTTCTGATTTGATGTTATTAATTTCCCTTCTTCTGCTGGGTTTGGAGTTGGCCTGTTCTTCCTTTTCCAGTTGTTCGAGTCAATTCATTAGGTTGTCTATTTGTGATCTTTTTGACTTTCACATACAGGTATTTATGGAAATAAACTTTCCTCTCAGGACTGCTTTGGCTGTGTCCCACAGATTTTGATAACTTGTGTCACTTTCATCATTTAGTTCAGAGAATCTTGTGATGTCCATCTTTACTTCTTTGTTTATGAAGGAATGGTTCAGCCAAAGGTTGTTTAATTTCCATGATTTTGTGTGGAGATGAGAGTTTCTGTTGGGGTTGATTTCTGTTTTTGTTCCATTTTGATCTGAGAAGATGCATGGTATGATTTCTGTTTTTTTAAATTTTTTGAGACATGCTTTGTGTCCTAGAATATGGTCAATCTTAGAGAATGTCCTATGAGCTGATAAGAAGAATGTGTATTCAGTGGTTTGGGGGTAGAGTGTCCTGTAAATGTCAGTCAGGCCCATTTGTTCTGGAGTTCTGTTTAAGTCTATTATTTCTTTGTTATTTTTCTGTTTGGAGGATCTGTCCTGTGCTGTCAGTGGGGTGTTCAAGTCTCCAACTATTATGGTGTTGCTGTCTATCAATTTGTTTAGATCAAGTAGAGTTTGCTTTATGAATCTAGGTGCACCTAAGTTGGGTGCATACATATTTAGAATTGTTATGTCTTTTTGTTGAACTGTACTGTTCACCATTATATATTGGGCCTCTTTGTCTTTCGTTTCTTTTGTTGATTTAAAAACCAAGTTATCTGAGATCAAAACTGCCACCCCAGCCTTCTTTTGGCTTCCATTTGCTTGAAATATTGATTTCCATCCCTTTACCTTGAGTCTAAATGCATCCTTGCAGGTTAGATGCATTTCCTGGAGACAGCAGATGCTTGGCTTGTTTTTTTTCATCCATTCGGCCAGCCTATGTCTCTTGAGAGGGGAGTTGAATCCATTTACTGAGAGAACTGATAAGGGGGTGAATTACGTTTATTGAGAGAACTGATAAGGGGGGTAAATTACTGTTCATTCTGTTGGGTTGCAGTTTGTTGCTTTGTTTTCTCTCTTGAGCCATTGTGGAATCTAGCCTTTGATCTTTAACTTTTGAGTGGTTTTACATTCGAGAGTGTTTATTGTGCTGATTCTTGTGTGATTCTGTTTTCAGTACTTCTTCGAGAGCTGGTCTTGTCTTGGTCAATTCCCTCAGTCTTTGCTTATCTGAGAATGTCTTTATTTCTCCTTCTTATATGGAACTTAGTTCTGCAGGGTACAAGATTCTAGGCTGGGCATTATTCTGTTTCAGAAGAGTGAGAATGGTGCCCCAGTCTCTTCTTGCTTGTAGGGTTTCAGTTGAGATATAAGCCCTTATTCTTGAGAGCACCTACCTGTCTGTTCCTAATCTCTTCCAGAGTAGATCTAGTAGATTTTTTGTCAATAAAGTGTGGTCAGCTTTGCTTTCAGAATCACAATTCTGCTGGCCTAAAACAAGGCCGAGCTTCAAAAAAAAAAAAAAAATTGGTATTGTTGTATTGTTTATTGTTTGTAAAAAAAAAAAAAAAAAACAGATTTAACACAGAGGAAAGAAGAGGATTATTAAATTTTTCAACAATGTATGTACCCAATCTAATGTCTTTTCTTTTTTGTTGTTATTATGCTCCATATGTCCCAACAGTGGAACAATGAACATTGGCAGACAGATGTGTAGGATCTTGCTGCTTGCAGGTTTGAGTATCCTTTACTCTGTTACAGAGTCTGCAGGATATCTGTTCAGCAAAACCATCTCTTTTTCCTCCTTAGCATACATCTTTATTATATTTCCCTGCCTCCTTTACAGTTTTCTATGTACGCATTACTACTTCTCCCCATATTTCATTAAGAAATATGAGGAGACATGAGATATGCCACTCTCAGGCTCAACTTCACCACATGAAATTCTATGCTCTGTTCTCCTTCTGGTTTTCTGTCATGAAGGCAATCCTGGGGCGATGTCAAGAGCCATGTGTTGCGAATATCAGAACAACATGAAAAAATAATGCCGGGTATCCAAATGATTGCTTACAGAAAGCTTCCCCACCAGTAACACATATTTTGGAATATTTATGTGAGTGAAAAATACATTTTATGGTATTAAATCATTGAAATTTGGGTGTTTTTTGTTACAAGGCCTAGCATTATCCTATCACAGGCTCAAAGCTACAGAGTCAAATGGGAGACACAAAGCATTATTGAGAGTAAATTGGTAGGATCAACACATCCTGATATGAAAAGGAAAAATAAAGATTACAGAAGTTCACCACTAGCCTGGGGCAATCCACCCACTCTGGATAGAATTCAATCTTCCTCTATCTGACTCCCAAGCCCAAATTAAATTATCACAGAGAAAGAACATTCATAGATTTGCATTTTATAAAAAGTTGAATGTATGCTCTACTATATTTACAATAGTGGCTAAAAGTAAAAACTATAAAAAGTCTGAACTGTTGGATTATTTTCATATACATAAACATACCGTCACTTCCAAGTACCTATGCTGCTGCTCACTTCTGTTCTAATACCTGCTTCACTCAACTCAGTGAGATCGATGGTGATTATTTAATTCTTAACTAGAAATCCTTACTGCCTTTAGGGTACCTGTGTCTTGAGACAAGTGCTTCATACCTCCGGCCATCACGAAGGCCTTCTACTACAAGCTACCTGCTGCATTATTAAACTCACAGAAATTTCTACCCAGTAAGCCACTGAAACATTTATAGAAATTAGCTTTGGGGCAATACAAAGTTAAATGATTTACAGGAAAACAAGTTCTTCAGCTTTGGTGATAATATGCTTAGGGATGTAACATTTGACTCTTCTCATAAGTGAAAATTGTCCCCTAAGACATTTCTATAATTTCAATGTATCCCTCTCAAAGTTCGTATGTTGGAAACTTAATCCCTGATTCAACAGTATTGAGAGGTGATTAGGTCATAAGGGTTTTGCCTCATGAATGGTTTAATGCCATTAAAATGGGAGTGGGTCATTTATCATGAGAGTGGGTTCCTAATAAAAAGGATGAGTCTGGCCCCTTTCCTCTGTCTTACCTGGGCATGCTCTCTTGCCCTTTTCCCTTATGCCTGCAGATGACCTAGCAAGAAGTCCCTTGTCAGATGCAGCTCTTTGATCTTGGACTTCTGTGCCTCTAGAACCATGAGCTAAATAAACTTCCATTGCTTAAAAATTACCCAGTCTGGGTATTCTGTTATAGAAGCACAAAAATAGACTAAGACAAACATTGGCAGCCACTTATTACCAACCATTACTTAAAGCCCAAGTCCACCTAAAAAATAAGACACAGTTTAGCATTATGCCTCTTTCAATTTCACAGCATGTGCTCTTATAAATGAAGTGGTCATTGCTTAAAGGTAAATTTTGAATGGATAAAAAGTGTCCTGTAATTAGGAGGACAAAATGTTATTCAGGTATTGTTTGCATTTGGTAGAACACAACATCCAAATAATTGAAATTTAGAACAACTTCCCACTCAGCTCCAACCATCCACCATTCTGCACACAATGTCTAATTCTATAGTAGAGGTACTTGTCATAAACTTGGTTTTGGGGACTAGCATGATATGGGGAGATAGTTGTTGAGCACATGAGCTCTGGATCAGTCTGAGTAAGTCCAAAACGAGCCCTGCCACTTGCTGTCTATGCGATTTTGAACAAAGTACTTAGTCTGCTGTTGGTCTATGTGTGACTTAGAAACAATGATTCCAGTGAGGTTTTTATAGACTTTCACGAGTTAATTCTAAAATTCACATTTATAAAAATTTATAAAAATGTGAATGATCAAGAATAGTTAAAACAATTTTGAGAAACAAGAATAAGGTGGGAGAAGTCTCTCTCCCTGATGTAAATGCTTTCCATTATATATAGCTGCAGTAAACAAGACAATGTGGTAGGGGGATAGACACTTCGAACACTGAAACAGAATCAAGAACTCAAAAGTAGATCTATATAAGTATGTCCAATTTATTTTTGGCAAAGTTACCTAAGTTGTTCAATGAAAGAAGGACAGCCTTTCCAATGATGTGGCTGGAAAAACTGGATATACATAGATGATAAAAATAAATTGTAATCTAAATCTCACACCTTATACAAAAAAATAATTAAAAATGAATAGTGAACTTAAATGTAAAATGTACAAGTATAAAAGTCTTAGAAAAAAAGCATATGAGGCTGGGCACGGTGGCTCATGCCTGTAATCCTAGCACTCTGGGAGGCCGAGGTGGGTGGATCACTCAAGGTCAGGAGTTTGAGACCAGCCTGAGCAAGAGTGAGACCCTGTCTCTACTAAAAATAGAAATAAATTATCTGGACAACTAAAAATATACATATAGAAAAAATTAGCTGGGCATGGTGGTACATGCCTGTAGTCCCAGCTACTTGGGAGGCTGAGGCAGTAGGATCGCTTTAGCCCAGCAGTTTGAGGTTGCTGTGAGCTAGGATGACGCCACAGCACTCTAGCCAGGGCAACAGAGCCAGACTCTGTCTCAAAAAAAAAAAAAAAAAGAAAAGAAAAGAAAAAAGCATATGACTAAATTTTTTAGACTTATGGCTAGGCAGAGATTTTAGACTTGACACCAAAAGCATGATCCATAAAAAGAAAAATTAATAATTTAGATCTCAATGAAGTTAAAATATTTTGTTCTGTAGAAGACCTGTGAAGTAGATAAAAAGAAAGCTACAAATTGGGAGAAGATATTTATAAAGTAGATATTTGACAAAGGACTAGTAAGTAGAATATAAAAAGAACTCTTAAAACTCAACAGTAAAAAAAAAAAAGAAAAAAAACTCCAATTTGAAAATGGGGAAACCATGAAAACACTGAAGAAGATATGCAAATGGCAAATAAGGACATGAAAAAACATTCCACATCATTAATCATCAGAGAAACGCAAATTAAAAGCACAATGAGATATCACCACACATTCATTCAAATGGTTAAAATAGAAAATAGTGATAAACAGCAAATGCTGGCAAGAATGTTGTGAAACTGGATCACTATACATTGCTGTTGGAAATGGAAAATGATACAGTCACTTTGGGAAAGAGTATGACAGTTTCTTACAAAAGTAAATAAGCAAATGTCATACATTCTAATAGTTGTGGTCCTGAGCTTTTATCCCAGGCAAATAAAGATTTACGTCCACACAAAAACCTACATACAAATGTTCATAGCCTCTTTATTCATAATAGTCCCAACTGGAAACAACTCAAATGTCCTTCCATTGGTAAATAGATAAGTAAATTGATACATTCATACCATGGAAATTACTTAGCAATACAAAGGAACAGATTAACAATACATTCAACAACTTGGATAGTTCTTCAGGGAATCATGCTGAGTGAAAAAAAAAAATGTCAGTCTCAAAAGGTTACATAATATATGCTTGAATCTATATAACATATTTAAAGTAATATAAATGTAGAGATGAAGAACAGATTAATGGTTGCCAAGGGTAAGGGGCTGGGGGATGAAAGGAGTGGGCGTGGCTAAAGTTTTGTATCTTAATTGTGTGGTTACAGGAATCTACACGATAAAGTTGCATAGAACTACAGACACAGACAACACACACACACACACACACACACACACACACAGGTATATGAAAAACTGATGAAATATGAATAAGCTCTGTAAACTCTACCAGTGTCAATATTTTAGCTTTGATATCATTCGACAGTTATGCACTGAGGAGTACTGAATGAAGGAACACAATATCTCCCTGTACATTTTTGGGTAACTTTTCGTGAATCTAGAATCATTTCAAAATAAAAAGTAAAAAAAAAAAACAGTAATTGAATTTTCATATAAGTAAAGAAGGATTGGACTAAAAACAAAAAAAAAATAAAAAACTTCAGTGGTTGCCTGTGGTATATTATTTGTACACTTGAGGAAGTGCCTTCCTAAAAACAAGAAGGACTGAGACTTCATCTGGGAAGGTGTACTTTGGCTTACATTATTGGTCCTAGTTACATGCTAATCCACTGGAAAGATTTAGTAGTTAACATCCAATGTGAATTTGTTTATCAGATACTTTCTGAGAACATTTTGATTTTCCTCTCTCTCTGTGTTTTGTTTTGTCAGAGGAAACAATAGTAAAAATAAAATAATAATATTTAATGAAGACTAAAACTTATTCAGTGGTTTCCATATACCAGACGTTATTCAAGTGCTTTCCACCTATTAATTCATTTCCTTTTCTAAATAACAATATGAATTAGGTAAAATTATTAAACATTTTATTGATATAAAAATCGAGCCTTAGAAAGGTTAAGTAAAAGCTAGCTTTTCAATACAGACGATCTGTAAATAGAACCTTGCTCTTATTGGCTATATTATACTTCTTAGAGATAGAAAGTAGAGAATGAAAAATAGTCACTTGATTCACTTCAGGGATGACACATCTCTCTCGTCATCTCTTCTCATTTCTGCTCTCAGTCTCTGCCACCCAGGGTTTTCCCTCCTCCCTCCCCAGTAAACTTCCTCCAGCTCCTTTTCTCCTCTTGTCTTTCCAGACTCCCTCCAGAATGCTCTACCACTTTGCTAAATAGAAAGATTTTTCCTCTTTGAGGATTTCTGCAATATGTATCTTCAAATATACCTTAACCTATTAAACATAGAAAATCAATCTCTCTCTCTCTCTCTCTCTCTCTCTCTCTCTCTCTCTCTCTCTCCTTTTTCAATTTCAACTCACCCTCTTTTGAACCAAAGGCAAGGGGGCAATTGTGATCTTTATAATTTTTTTCCCCATCACATCACCTTACTACCCTGGATTGAGTTCATCCTCTATAATTAAAAAATTTAAATGTTTATTTATTATACTTAATATTGGCTTTGAAATTCAAGACTTTACTCTGGGGTTTCTACTTGAGAAACAAGTCATAAAATAGGAAAGACCTATTTGCTAACATCACAAATCTTATGCCCATTTACATTATTAATTATTGATACTTTTTGGAGAATAAGTTTTTGCTTTTCAACAGTCTCTTAAATGACTGTTTAACCAAGTGTTCAAATGTAAGCTGGCACACTTAACAATGTGTTTATTGATAAAGTCAAAAATTTTGGTGCTGTGTCCATTGACATCATTCACTTTATCATTTATATTTTATGAAATGTATGCCTCACCTAGAACAATAAATGCTAACAATATTTCATTCACTTACATCTAGAAGGAATACCTAAGCCCTTTAAATGAGATTTCTTCTTCCTAACACTTTATTTATTGTCAAGTCATGATAAGCACCCTCCCAAAATCTGCCCCAGAAAACAAAGGCTAGATTTATTGACAGCCAATGTAAACAGGTGTGTCTACTATGTTGTATTTAAAAAAATATCATCCTATCTACTTATGAGATTTCTACATCACTGTTTAATCCTTCTGTCCACACTGATTTATGATGTTCTGGTTTCCTCTTCATCAGGAGGGATGGGTGCCCAAGATTAACAACTTCCCTTACTTTAAAGAAATATTCCCACTCACATATCTCCTCCTTGAAACTCTCAAATGACACACTAAGAGATATTCCTGTTTAACAGGTGCCCAGCACCCTTCTCTATGGTTCATTCTGTGGCGTAAGTCCTCCAGGCTTTGGCTGTTTATCTTCTAAGCCACATCTTTGTTGGAATTCAAAGCAACTGTTTGTCCCTCAAGTTAAGCCCTCATAAATGAAGAACACTTGTTTTGCCTCTTCTGAGCATTTAAAAATAAAACAAAACCAAACTAAAATCAAGATAGTCTGATGTTATATTAACAGCAATTTCTCACTTAAAAAAAAATAAAAAAGAGATACGTGGGTACAGTTGGAAGAAAGAGAGCTAGGGACTCCCAGCCTAGCACCTTTCCAGAGTTGAGTCTCCCTTAGCTATAATATGGCATGGAAAAGACCCCAAAGCTGCTGCACGCCCCTGTGGGGAATTCAGATGTGAGCCAAGAATGCTGGCCGGGAGCTCCCCAGGGAAATGGGGGCCAAGTCACTCTGTGGCAGAGGGCTGCAGAGTGGAAAACTCCAGACTGAAATGGAACAGAAGTCACAAATGGACCTCACAGGATCTGCAGGACCAGTATAGTCGGCAGGAAGAGTGGCTTGACTCCCAAGGACCCATTGCCCTGCATTGCTCTTGCCAAGAAAACAGACTTGTACCATCAGCAGCAGATGCAGCAAGGACAGAGTCAGACTCTCAAAGACCAAGTCAGCAGAGAATACGGAGGGCTGGAGGACATTCCATGCCTCAAGTGCCATGATGTGCATTAGCCTCCCAGAACCTCACAGTTATCTGGGAAAAGGGGAAGGAGAAGAAAGAGAAGAGTAAAACTCTGAAAAGCGACTTACTTCTGAAAGACTGGGTTAACCTTAAAGTGATAGAATGAAACCAGAAGGGAATAAATTACTTGAATTAGAATTAGAGACTCATGATGTTATATTTTTACCTACTTAAGTTGTAACCATCATTTTAAAGCTTTCCAAACCTTTTGGTAGGATTTCTGGCCTCAATAACCAGGAGGTTATTTTTTGCCAAAGGCATAGGGTTTAGATTTTAAAGAGTTGGTTTCTGACTCTGTATATTTGTATGATTTCCTCCTCCTTTTCAACCTTACTTCATTCAAATATCTGCTCAGAAATCGTCTCCTGAAAGAGACCTTGCTGAACAACTCTGCCTCAAATAACCCCTTCTCTCTCCACTTTCTCTCCTCTTACCTTGCTTTATTTTTTTCCTAAGCATGTGCCACTATGTGACATTTCATTATATATGCATTTGTTTACTGTCTTTCAATAGTATGCAAGTTACCTGAGGGCAGGAATTTGATTATTTTGCTTACAATTTTTCCAGTGCTACCTAGTAGGTGTTCAAGAACATATATTGAATAAATTAGTGAATCCGTTGTAAGTTCTTTAACTTCTGTCTTGCTTTCCTCAGTTATAAATTGGTGATAATATCAATCCATCAGAATTGAGGACTAAAGGAGAGTCTATCCATAAAGATATTCCATGAATTACAAATCCACAAGTAATTGGTAGTTCATGTTTTAAATATTATCATGGAAATATTTGACTCAGGGGGCCTCAAATGACAGCAACAAAATTCAAAAGGTGTTTTTCCACTGTGCCTGCACAGAGGCCAGCTCTGCTCACTGCAGCGAGCCCACTCTCCCCTTACTTTGGATTAGCAATAAAGCTGAAGCCAATTTTCTGCTGCTATTGCCTTTTAAAATTCAAACTCCTGACCACTGCCTGCAAGACCTTGAATGATCTGGATTCTGCCTATTTTTTGGAGCTCATCTAATGCCACTCTTTCTTTCTCTTTTTTTTGAAATAGAGTCTTGCTCTGTCACCCAGGCTACAATGCAATGGCATCATCATAGCTCACTGCAACCTCAAACCCTAGGCTCAAGCCATCCTCCTGCCTCAGCCTCCTGTGTAGCTGGGACTACAGGCGTGCGCCACCACACCTGGCTAATTTTTCTGTTTCTAGTAGAGATGGGGGGGGGGGGTCTTACTTTTGCTCAGTCTGGTCTCAAACTCCTGAGTTCAAGCCATCCTCCCTCCTCGGCCTCCCAGAGTGCTAGGATTATAGGCATGAGCCACTGTGCCTGGCCTCTAATACCACTTTTGTTCTTCTCCTGGATCTAAACACTCTAACCTTTCTGTCTCTTGAAGACTCCAGGTTTGTTTGCCAGCTGAGGCCTTTAAGCCTTTCATTCTACCTGGAAAAGCTTCCAAAAGAGCTTCAGAAAGCTGGTCACTTTCATCATTTGCCATTCACTTCAAACATTAATCTCCCCAAATGACTTTTTCTTGGCCACCTCAGCTAAGGTAGCCGCAGCCATCAGCACACAGACGCCGATCTGCTGCAGCCACTCTCTACTCTAGGACCCTGTGTTATTTTTGTCATAGCAATCAAAACTTACAATTTCATTTCTTTCATAGCACTTAAGTATTTTTTTGTCATTTCATTTAGTGCAAATTCTTTATCAAAGGGAGCTCTTTTATATAAAAAGAGTTCTTTATCAAAGTTTTAGTTACTGCATTGAATTTAAGCTCTGCTTTTGAAAAGTAATTACTGCTAAATACTGGCTTATGTGTATCATAATTAATTAAATTTTTAATTTTATTAAGCCCTACATTCATTTCAATGACAAATTTATGTATCTACAAAATAAATAGAAATATCTTTTGCTCTTCTTGGGACTAACACATCCCTTTATATCACTCCAAAAGATGTAGAGAAAGGAAACATTTCAAAATATTTTAGATGTAAAAGTGAATATGTTGAGACCTTAAAGTAACCTGCAAAATTAATTCATAAACCCTAACTTTTATCTTCAATTGATCTTTAAAGTGTGTTAGGAATTTAGTCTTAGTTATTAAATTTGACATAGAAATAATATGATAGATCAGAAAGCCTACTGAGTTCATCACTCACTCCATAAATATTTGTTGAGTACTTAATTTGTGTCAGTCACTGGTCTAGGCAAAGGATGAGTGAAACAGTTGGTGCTCTCTTATTGCTTATTACTTCCAAAAAGAGACATAAATAAATATATGTGCAGAAAATATTTAGTTCCTTATAGCAGGGAAACAAATGAAAAAGAACAGGTACCATGAGAAAGAATATACATATAGACCTATTAATAATTTAGATGAGGGGATTATATTTAAAGTGAGACCTACAAAAGGATTAGGATTAAATTAGCAAACAGTCGGACTGACAATGTGCAAGCCGAAGAAGACTGGCTGAGCAAAATCTTTGGGACAGGAGAACTTGGTCATACTTCCATTTTGAGAGTCTATTTCCAACTCCTTCAATGCTTATTCACTGGATTTAGGAAAGTCACTTTATCTTTCAAATTGAGCCTTATCTTCTATCAAATAGAAAAATAAAATGGAAATAAATCTGAGAAAAGAAAATGAAACCTGGTATGTTAAAATGTTACGAAAAAATTTGCAAGATTACATAAATAGTATTGAGGCTTCAGGTAATACTTTAATAGTCTTTATTAGACTAACCTTCTCACAAGTAACAATTGTAAACTCAGGAAATAATTTAAAGAATCTGTTTCAAGGATCTAGAGAGTAGTCATCAGCAGAGAACAGAAAGGTGGTTGCTAAGGGTTGGGGGAGGGCAAATGGGTTGAAAATTTCAGTTAAGCAAGATGGCTAAGTTCTAGAGATCTATCGTGCAACATTGCACGTAGAGTCAGCAATACCGTATTGTATACACAAAAATTTGTTAAGAGGATAGACCTCATGCTAAGTGTTTTCACCAAAATAAAAAGAAAAATTTTAAAGATTTTAAAAAATAAAATAGATATCCTCAATTTGACAAAAAGCATTTTAAAAATATTGAATATATTTCTCCTAAAACTGGAAACAAGTCACAAATTTCCACTCTGCACTGACATTCAACATTGTACAGGTAACCCTAATCAATGCCATAAGGCAAACAAAAGAAGACGCCATCCAGATTTAAAAGAGAGAAGTACTTTTAATTTGTAGAAAACATGGTTGTTTGTGTAGAAAATCCTAAGAAATCAGCAGAACTAATAATAAATTTAGCAAGTTCACAGATACAAAGTCTGATTTCCAAGTTGCTGTAAACTACAATAATTAAGAGTAGCATAAGGAGAGACAAATATGCCAATGAAACAGAACAGAAAATTTAGAAATAGACCCATACTTATAGGATCAGTTGATATTTGGCAAAGGCACCAAGGTATTCAATGACAGAAAAATAAGGTTTTCAACAAATGGGGTTGGAAGAATTGCATTTCTACCAAAAAAAAAAAAAAAAAAAAAAAAAAAATTAATATAAAAAAAAAAAAAAAAAAAAAAAAAAAAAAAAAAAAAAAAAAAACCTTAATCCCTATCTAATTTAAGATGAAAGAGATATCTAAATATAAAAGCTAAAATACATAGAAAAATGTCTTTTTAATCTTGGAGGTAAGCAAAAATTTCTTTGAGAGGAAAAAAAAAAAAAACCTCAGGAAAAATAGTGAAAATATAACACTGTAAAATTTCAAAACTTGATCTATTAGCTATAAGTCTATGTAAACTTAAGTTCCTATTATTTTTTGAAAATAAGTAATCAGTTTTTCTTTTAGTGATTTATATAAAATTATATAACCAGATATTGACAGGGACTTTTGATAGTGTCTAAAATTATGGTTTATACCAAAGCTAAGAAAAAAGGGCTCTGAGTGCCCCACATTCTAAAGTCAGAAAGCTCGTTAGGGCCACTGACTTCTGAGGACATACCTTTCCCCTTCTGCCCAACTTAGTATAACATGAGCACTGGAGGATTGGAAAAGGAGTGAGCTTCATGGAAGCCAAGTGACAGAGGTTTCAAAAGAACCACTCAGGCGGAATAGAGGCTCCTTCAAGGAAGGGCACCTGCATGCCCTTACCTGGCTGAACAGCATGGCTCATTCTGTGGAGCTCCAGAGGGGAGCGTGGATGAGACATTTCTTGGAAGAGTGTTCTGAGAAATGAGGAGTTCAGCACATTATTGTTCTCAAAGCTTCCAACACCACAGTGGAGAAGAGGGGATGTTTCTTCACATATATCCCTTGAATTTGGAATGCACACTGGACTATAAAAACTCCTACCTATTTCTTGCCTAGGCCTATTGGTTAGCCCCTTCCAACTGAGTTTGAAAGGACTGCAGTGTAGCCTAAGACAAAGACAGAGCAAATTGATACCATCTCAGCCACTCTTTGGCCCTCCAAGGGAACAAGAAAATACCACATTGATTCCAGTAGAACTACTGGAAAGGGAAGGGGTGGTGGGGTTATCCAGGCCAGACCAATTACTGGGACAGCCAACATGAAGAAAATAGGGAGGATATGTATCTTGGAAACAGCTAAAGGCATGCATAGCTGTCCCTGTGAGGGAGAAGTCAGAGGGAAACAAGAAAACCACAAAGGCTATCTACGTGCAAACTCTATGCAGATCACCTCAACACGAGAGGCCACCAGTAACAGAAAAAAAGAACATTTCCCCACTGCCAATATAAAAACATTTACATGTAAAGCCCTCTGCCATCCCTTTGCTTTCTTCCTGTTACCAATATTGAAATAGCTGTGCCTCTTCTGACAGAAAGAAGGATGAAGTGTGAGAGCATGTTTCCTCTTGTCTTTCAAGTAGCCACAGTAGATAGAGAGGAGAAGAGCTTTGGATTTGGCATGGGATTAAAAAGAAATGTTTTTAAATAAAGATAACTAAGTATTAATTACCAGATGAGATTGTCCCATAGCTAAAATGGTTGAGAAAAGTTTGAATCTGGCCAAGTTTTTCTAGGTGCCCATAATCCAGAAGGATACAAGAAAATAATTAAAACATTTCATATTTACACCCCAATGAGTAGATTCCTCAATAAACCTGTTACACACTTATCATTTCATAACAAAATATGTGTGGATCTTAAAATCAAATTGTAATAAACCAAATTTGACATTGTTTAATTTAGTTTAGAGCTATAGGCTCGGTTAGACTCTGTTGATATATACTAAATGGGAGCGTCCTCAAACTATCACTGGGCTAGCAATGTGAATCATACAAATAATTATTTTTCTAGTGAGACAATTTGAGCCAATAGCAGATTTAGGGAGACAGCTGAAAAATTTAGAGATGATTACCTTTATTCATGTGCATATCTCTAAATAAAACTTTATGAGAGTAATTTTAAAAAGATATTTCATTCACCACAATTAACTTGAGTTCTCCACAAGGAATAATTTAGTTCCATGAGGGTTGCCTCTTTTGATCAGTTTCAAATGGAATATTTTGTTTAAACTAAAAATCAAACTCTTCATAAATATTGAGATTGATTTTTGAGGCCACAAACCTAAATAGCAATCTTGTTGCAATTCTTGAAGGGTTTAAAGGTACTTTGCATTTCAATATAAAAACTTATTGCATACACAGAACTAAAATCATAATCATCAGAGGGAAAATTGAAATTTTTCATCTATTGTATGATGAATTATACAATTATATTGAAAGTTAGAAAGCCTCCCAAATCTTAAGTGTTTATGGACACACTTCAGAAAGTGAGATTGGCCAGATATTGCGAGATGAGTAAGTAAACTTTTCAGTTGACAATAAAAAGTTGATTTTTCCAGTCTTATTGTTAAGTGAAAAATGATCAGCAGCTATAAATTAGCAGGTGAGCCTATGTTTTATATACATGGATGTAATTAGGAAGTTTAGGTTGTGTCTGTTTCTATAGATTTGGCAAAATATGCTTATGAAGTCATGTTAACAAAATCTTCCAGTTGCGCCTACTGCCAATAGTTTTTTTGTTTGTTTGTTTAATGTGCTGAGATCCAAATATATCTTCTTCTTGGAAGGTACTCTGATCAATATTTGTGGAGAAAGTCCAACCAGAAATTATATTTCACTAAATGGTTTTATAATTGCTTTTCTGTTGCATGTGTTAAAACAATTTATATCCAGGAGATGCCAAAACTAAATGAAAACTAAAAAAAAAAAAAAAAAAAAAAAGATTCAAGTCAATCATCTGGATGATTCATGTCATGAGGACACAGACTGAGGCCTGCTGTTGTGAAAGAACTAAATCCAATCCCTCTCAAGAGTAAACAACTTGTGCAGTTACTATTTCTTTTTGAAGAATGTATATTTTCATAAACATATGTAGATTGCAAATGGCTTCCCTCATGCAGTTGCTATTTTATTTGTCTGTTTGTGTCCCCACTCTCTCTCATCTGTTATGGTACATTAGGAGTTTCCAGGCTGTAGTCCATCCTATAATTGCACTCTAGGTCCTAGTCCTTCTCTCTACATAGCACACATGGGAGAAAACCATACATCATTGTGCACTGAGCTAGTGAGACAACTGGGTTGGGTCCAACTGTAAGTTTTGAACTAGTAATGAGGAGAAGAAAGAGCTCCCATTATCTGGAGGACTAGCCTATCCGAAATCACTGTTTTACTTGGTCTCTCAGCTATGGCCTTATTTTCTACATAAAAAACTTAGAAATAAAGAAAAAGGAGCCCATTTTAAATTTCAAATCTGAACTTTTCCAAGAGTGCGACTCAATAGAAATTTTTAAATCCCATACTCTATTAGAAGAGTATAATTATTTGGTTCTTGTGACTAAAAAATAGTTTTTATTTCTCAAGATGGTCAAAGAAGTAGTCTCAGGAGAAACAAGCCTAGATGTGTAAAGGGAGGAAATATACATCTGCCTGGTCATTCAGGTCAGCCAATTGATGCTGGCAATCAAAGGGTAGACAAATGTCCTGTCAAGAAACCCTCACCTCTGAAAGAAAAGTGAAATCTAACCTAGGCCCTACACACCACAAAGCCAGTCTACTACCTGTATTCGGTAGTGCTTCAAGGGATTTGGAATATAATAAACATTAGGTGAATTTTAATCATGGTTATTATTAATATCCTTGTATAACTGAATATTTAGTCCTGAAATTACTGGAAAATTTTAACACTCCTTTTTTTTTTTTGCATGGGTTTATGGTTTGTCTCATCAATGACACTATTTTTTTCCTTTTCAATACTTCAGCACAGTTCCAAGAAAATAGTAGGTCCTTGTTAGTTTTTATTTTTTAGGTTGAGTTTCCAAGTTTGAAACAGAATAAATACTGATGTGTTGAACTATAATATTTTAATAGTTCAGTCATTAATTATAATATGATGCACTATTGGCCAAACATAGGAGATAAATAAGTAACTATAAGGCATTGTTATTTTTTCTTCTTTCTTTACAACCTTGTACTAATTAGCATATATGGCTCACTTTTAAGTACTCCAGGGTGGCATCCCCCAGATCAACACAGTTTTGGATTCCTGAGCCACAATATTAGTTGGGGAATACAGGACTCTCTTGTTGAGTATCTATAGGAACTTAAATTTGTACAAAAAAAAAATGATAGATTATATTAAGAATCTATCAGAGAAAAAGTACTAACTTGTTTCAATTTTCATAACCAATTAAATCAGAAAAATTAGCTAAGTCATATGGTATAAGAACAGTAGTCAAGTAAGGAACAATCTACCAGGACACACCCCCTTTAAAGTTTATACATTTTTAATAGTAAGAATTCCATGAAGATGTCACCTTTCACTTTCCCAAGCTACACTGGAAAAAGTTAGGATAATCAGGGGAAAACCAAAGTCTGTTAGTTTATTAATTAGGCTTTATTATACTTCCTTTGTTTTGAGTAAACTTGCTAATCCCTATCATAATGGATGTTACCAAACCTGGTGAGTCATTATAACAAAGTGATCTCAGTTTAGGAATCAGAAAGAGACATGGTTTAAAGGGTAAACCACATTCTGCAAATAATTTTTTTAAAGGTGGTTTCCTTAAGAAAAGGAACATTGATATATTTTTCTTCCTGCACGAAGATGGAAAAAGAGAATCCATTTCAGTGAATATCTATTCCAACTAGAAAAGTCCTGTGCTGACGTCTGGTTTACAACACAAATGGAATATTGTCAGACTACCCAGAACATACCTATTTTATTAGTATACCAGCAGCTAAGAATGAAACATTTATCACACTCCTGCTAACTTATTTCAAAATTTGAGAGGTTTTATCCTTCCCAAGGAATAATGTATAGTATTAAAACCAGCAAGTCTCTGTCTAGTATGAAAATGTTACTCTGTTATTAAATTAAGAATAATAATGCCTTCTGTGCACATAGCTGGCTAAAACAAGAGGATCCTTAAGAGGTTTTTTGTGTGTAGGATGAGGACCTCATCAGTATAAGGACTAGAAAAGGGATGCTAAGAACAGTGGACCTTTCGAAATGGCAAGGACAGTTTGCTTATTTGTGCATTTGGCAGGGCACAGTCACCTGGAAATAAATTTGGACAGGGTGTACAGATCTGGCAATAGTTCTCATGAGACTCAGGATAGCCTGGCAAGGAAGTTATTCAATCCTATTCTTTAACCATTTTATTTAAGAATTAAACCAAATATAATTGGCCAATTGCTGGCCTAAAGTTATCTTAGCCTCTCCCATTCCCATATAAATGTATTTGTTCCTGCTAACCTGAAGCCATTTAGGAAGCAATATGCCCACTGGTTGTGCACATCCACTGACAGTCTGTTGAATGTTATGGTCTGTTTCTTCATGACCTTTGTCTATGTACTCATAACTTTATTTAAGATAGCCACAAAGCAAATATTTAAGAGCAAGCCACTAGGTTAGAAAGAAACAGTACACATTTTCCCCCAGAACGATTAATTCATTTACCCCTATTGTACTTTCATACCATCATATACCTCTCCTTTCAGCTTATTTAATGGTTATAATTTCATATGCATTTGTTTAGTTCTTTGATATAGCTATCACTCAATGCTGTACAGCACAGCACCGGCATATAAAAGGTAC
Source organism: Indri indri (assembly GCA_004363605.1). Lineage (NCBI taxonomy): Eukaryota > Metazoa > Chordata > Mammalia > Primates > Indriidae > Indri > Indri indri. The sequence goes on from RJWJ010017867.1 coordinate 21,106, forward strand.
ACCATACTCTGTTGAATAAATGAATGAGTGTGTTATCAAGTAGGTTATTTTTAGCTAAGGAACACTCTTATACCAAATTTTAATGCATCTAAAATTTGAGGGGATGTTCACTTTATCAAAAATACCGTAAAATTTCATGAGGCCATGACATAATCTTTGCACACCTGTAGGACTTTAATTTTCCTTTGCATTGCCTTTGACCTGAAAGTTTACTGAGCAAATTAATTATGTGAGCAAGTTTCCAGGAAATGTAAACAATATTTCAGAGAATTTTCAACTTACCAAGGTTAAAATCTTTTCAAAATACTTGGAAGGTATCAAATTGAATTTAAATACAATTCTATCCTATTCATTACACTTCAATCTAATCCATAAATCTGCAGGGTTTTTTTTTTTCCAGATAACCCTTCTACAGCCATTGATGCCAGTTATTTTGTGGGGTCAGTAACAGAAAAGCTGCATTTCAAGAAGCACCTTTCAGTGAATTCAGATGGCCTTTTCTCCAGTTGGTCTGGGTTGGGGAAGTTTTAAAGCATATTTATTTAGGTATGTGAAAATAATTCTCCAAGGAGGAGGGAAAAGAATAAACAATCATGGTCAGCTGATATATACAATCTGGGTCAAATGGATTCAAGTCCTATATTTGGGGTATCTGGAAAAGATTACATTAAAATTGAACCTGGACCTTGAATGGTCCAATCAAGAAATCATTTTATAGATTAAAGCTATATTATTCGAAGTGTGGCCTATTATCTGCAAGCTTTATAGAAATATGTGGGTGCTACCCCAGATTTACTGATTCAGAAGCTCTGTGATAGGCTTAAGAATCTGTTTGAAGAAGCTTCTAAGTGCTAGAATTTGAAAACTGATGGACTAAAGCACTGGTCTCCAAATGTTGTGTCTCTGCCTAGAGAATTGTACAAATAAATAAGCAAACAAAAACATGATTGTGTAAGCAAAAATATTAGAATTTGTGTTATACATGCATATATATATATAAAATCAGTTTACAGTTTCTATTTTGTAAATGCCTTATAGTATTTTATATAGATATTCATGTTTAAATATATAGATATTTATAAAAATAAATAAACATACATTATATATGCTAAAATGTTTACTTATGGAGTAGGCAATCAAAAAAATTTGGAAATCCTGGTTTCAGAGCATAAATATCCATTCAATCTTATAGAGTAAAATCCATTGTGTCTAGTTAGAAATTCTTTCAAATGGGTGTTGTTCCCAGCAAAAGAAAGTACAGAAAACATACCAAGAGTTTAGCACAGATGATTAGAATTTTGTAGCATTCTCTTTAAAAATAAAATGAAACTGTTCGACAAGTACACTTTAAACATGCTCTTCTGAGGAAGACATTAGGTTTAAAAGGACATGCTACTGAGGGAAGTACCTATTATGGAGTCAGGTGGTTAGGAGCAAATAAAGAATTAGGCACTTTAGGGGGAAAAATTAAACAATGGAAGTAAATGAAGGTTTAGATTCTTGTTGTCTAATGTCTAGGAACAATTAGTTTGGGGAGCTGCAGGGGCTTTTGAAAATGTAAAGTAGGTGGAGCAAGCATCTAAGCATCAGATTTAGCAGTGGAGATGCAGTCCCCAGTAACAAAGAATCCCATTCCCCGTAACTGGTGGAATTAACTTCAGCTGTCGGGGTGGAGTAGGTCTTGATTTGAAGCCTAGGGAAAAATGTCTGGAGAGCCTGCAGAGCATGATCTTCCCTTTGTTATTTTTTTCCCCGTCTGCCTTGTGTTGTACTCTGCCTTCGATTTAAGAAAAAACTAAATAAAAAGATGACTGTAATTGAATTACGAACAGCAAGTCCCAAACTGCACTGTTCTTCACGTGAGACCAAAAGATTTGGTTTTGATCTTAGAGTAACCAGATGCCTCACTTTTAACAAATTCCCCTAACTTAACAGACAAGTACCCTCGCCCAGTCAAAAAAAAAAAAAAAAAAAAAAAATCCTGTGTAACAAAATTAAGGGGGAGAGAGTGGGTAGAAACAGCAAATGTTTCCCTTTTTGCAAGTGTGGGAAAAGAAATATGGGTCTAAACGTTAAGTTTGCTTGCCTTGAATTGTAGTAGAGAAAGCAGGGAGGAAGTCAGGATACTACAAATCAGAGCAGAAAGCCTAGGAGATAAGTAAAATTTGGATAGGTTTTGGCATATATGAATTTCTATTACTTTGTAATGCTGAGAAAAAAAATTCTGCCTATCATTTGAATGTTGTGAAATACATGAACATTTTCTATCAAGTGGATATTTGAACTCACTTTTTGCCGGTTATTAAGATACCTGTTGTCATTTAACAATGGGTCTTGTACTGTTCGTACTGTTTGATTCTTGGATAAGTATTTACTACAAAGACCCTAGTTCTCATCAATGTTTATCCAAATGCAGTATTACAATCTTTATATTAATTTTTACGGGCTATTGTGTTTGTTTTAAGAGTATATAGTAGTAAAAAAGAAAAAAAAATCCTTCTTAAATAGCAAGGGATCCCTGACTTTATATTGTTTATTTGACCACCTTATCATTTACCACAGATGATCCTAAAAGTTCTAAACAAAAAGTCACTCTCGAAAGAAGAGATCTTTTTTATCTTTCATTCTCTCTGTCTCTCTCTCTCTGTCTCTCTCTCTGTCTCTCTCTCTGTCTCTCTCTCTGTCTCTCTCTCTCTCTCTCGGCCAAGGTAATAAACACAAGACTCAGGAAGTTAAGAAAACTTTTTTGTAAATCTCCATGAATGATTGAGAGAGAGAAAGAGAAAGAAGACAGTGAAATGGGCCCAGAGCTTTAAAGAAACAGAAGTGAGCAGTACAAAAAGTATTGCCACCCTTTTTCTTTGTGCTCTGAAATTTTTCCAGTAAACATGCCACAAGCCAGGGCATCACAGGTTCCTTTATTAGCAACTGCCGAAAACTTATCTTGAAGGCACAACTGATCTCTGGTTATTGGCGTGGTTTCTGAACCAGTGTTTTATGGGTGTGAAATCAGATGAATTATGTTTATGAGGTTTTGACCCAGATATTCCCTTCTAAGTTTTGCCAAGACATTATATGCTTGGATCTTTTACCATATTTGCTTAAATAAATAAACTGAGGGTAAGTGCAAACTTGACAATAAAACATGGTATATTTATACTCTGTCAAAATCTCACACACGGAGCTTAGCTTTGTGCGTGTGCGTGTATTCCTCTCTATTTATAGGTTCATTTACTAGTTTTCTGAGACCAAACTTATGCACCTTGAAGTGGATTGGAGTACTTGCTATTTATTATCCAGAGAATTTCATCTGGTATTCCAAATTTCATAACCAAAATTCACTCATAAGTATTAATAATCCAAGCTACTGTCAGTAACTAGCCACCTTAAAAGAATTTTCTGATTTTAAATCTCTTTAACAAAAGCTATCATTAAGATTCACAAACTTGAGGTTTTTTTAATCTGAAGTGGCTTCTAATGCACAAAAGCTTCTAATGGTAGCTTTTAAAAAATCCAATTGTAGCTTTAGCCATGTTTTCTTCATATTTTTTGCCATGATAATCTACTCCCTATTATCTTTCAGGTACATCTCATGGGATGTCTGTAGTCTATTTTTTAGTGGAATTATTATTATTATTATTTTAAAGCCTCTTACACATTTTTACAAGAGAATAGATAGTAATTTTGCAGATGATGGTCAAATGTTTAGTCTATAATATGTCATGTTCACATATTATAATGGAATGCTTAGACTTGCTTTAAACTCAACATTAATTGGCCAAACTTCATAAAACCTCCAAATCTCAAGTATTATTAGTACATTTATACTGATACAAAGTTTGGGCAAGTTATTTCGCAGACAAACTGAACAGAACAAAATTTTCACAAGTCAAGTATAGGGAAAAGATTGCAAATCCTTAACTTGACTACTATTTTTAAAAACCCTCATATTACATAAAGAACATAAAGCTAAGCAAAGACATAGATGAGTACACTGCCTCTGAAGACTGTTATCAGCACTGAAGGGGCTTTGGGGTAAACCACTTCCTCTCTTTGCTGTCTTTATAGAACAGATTAATTAGTTACTTGCTTACTTTCCACTTCTTGTTGTATTCTGTAAATCTGGCCTAATGGTGTCATGTCTGCTGAATATAAATGTAGCTAAAGAAGTTAACAGGGAAACAAAAATCAGCCCTTCTTTCTATTCCAAGGTCTACTTTTATCTGACTGTAGCTCCTACAGCCCCATCATAAATTTTATTTCCTCTAGACCTCTCAGGTAAATTTTAAAGATATTTTTTGACAGCTAACATAGGCTCAGTTTAGAAAAATTTAAAAGCACACACATAAGAAACTAACTAAATAAATAAAACATGAAACTTATCAACAAGCAATAATGAATCTAATATTCTTTATAGGCATATATCATTTCAGATTGTTTTATCATTTAAAAATAAAGTTTCCATTGTATAAATTTGTCAAAATTTATTGAACCAATCCCTTATTTTAACACTTACGCTATTTGCAGTGTTCACTATTAAAATCAACATGTGAAGAACAACTTTATGAGGTGACTTTTGTGGACATTCTTAATTACTAATGAAGATAAATTCAAAACAATGGAAGTGCTTTTGAACTTTCTACTTTTCTTCCAAAAAGTTTGTACTGATTCACCCCTCAACGGCTGTCTCTGAGGTGTCTCTTTGTCTGTCCTCTTGCTAATACTGGTTAATAGTATTAAAAAACAAACAACAACCAAGCATCGTCTTAAGCCATTTCTTTCACATAGAAGAAAATAATATGGGACATTTTTCATGTTGGTCTGGTTCCAGCTAACTAATAAGAAAATTTTGGAAGCAGACATCTTCATAAGCTGGGAGCAAAGAAAGTGCAGGTCTCTGTGGGGGTAGAAATAGAAAGATACTGCATGAAGTTAACATGGAGACTTTAGACATTGTGAAAGACAATGGCCTCAGCACTGAAGTACATTGCTCTTTTCAATGACTTACTAACAGGCATAAGAAGAAACTAAATTTGCCACAAAAAAATCAAATAATGGTAATGATAGGTAAATGAGAGGCAGAAGCAGAGTTGTTAGATTGGTATGTGAGACTCGTTACCTAATCTTTTCCATGGATTTTTTGAGTTTTTTCACTGACTGTGACCATGTGATACAGTGGTAGGTCTTGAGGAATATGTTAGAGTTAGTGGACACTTGGCAAAGTGGCATTTTAGTCACAGATGTTTCAGGCACACAGCATGTAGGAAAGCCAAGGTAGGCCCCACAATTGGTGGTGAGGGACGGGGCAGGCAAATCAGCAGGAGAAGCACGTAAACACCTATGCGTGCCATGACAAGTATACAGGGTGCATTCTGAAGATGACGGGGATTTACTAGAAAGTTTCAAGCAGAGAAACGACATGGTTAGAGTCTGGCTGTAAACAGTGCACTCTAGAAGTAGCATGGAAGATACTGCCACCAGAATCTAGCCAGAAGTGAGTTGACTCATAAAAAAGCAAAAGTTGTACCCACAGCAAGAAATACTAAAACCCCAAACTAAAACTGCAGCATCAGGGATGTGAAGAGCAACTCAAGAGGCATTTGAGAGAGTTAATTGACAGGTTTTGATCCTGTCATAAAGAAGACAAAGCACAATAAATTATTTTTTTAAATGTAGGCTCAATGCCTTCAGAAATAGCTAGCGATTTGCAAGTTCCTTATATAAGACACGTTTGCATTTAAAAATATTTATTTAGAAAAATAATCAAGAAAGTAGACTTGTCTCCCTTAAATGTCTATTGATATGTATGATGAAGTTTAAGAGAATCAAAATAATATCTTCTGGCTTTTTTATTTGTTTGTTTCGTGCCTTTTTTTCTTTTTTTTTTTCTTTTTTTTTTTGTAGTTTGTGTCCTTTAAACTAAATCCAGATCTAACAATTTCAAACTGTTATATAAGAGGAAAAGTATAAAAGCATTTTGCCAAAGCCACCCAAACGATACATCCTTTGGGAGATCTACCACTAAGCAGGCAAGAGAAAGAAAATTGGAAAGCAATGCTTTTAAGTAGATGAGAGACAAGAAGCAGATCAAACATTCTGGGCTGAGGTTAGTGCTGTCAGCTCCTTCAAATACTTGACTTGCATTATGAAGATCTATAGTACAGACTTGAAGGCGGAACCGAGTTCTAAATTTGGAACCCTAGCAGGAAATTATTGTAGTTCTGTGATTAATTTATGCAAAAGTGGAATCATAAAAAATCATGGCCGAGGCTGGAGACTGAGACCCTGTATAAGCCTTCAGAGTTTGTAATGTTAGTTTACAGGTTATCAGACCTTCTCTGGTGGGTGAGTTTGTATACCAGAGTCAGGCATCACCTTTATGCAGACGCTGTGGAGGAATTGGTTCTTTTCTTTAGCTAGTATGTGGTTTCCTGCCTTTTATTTAATGTTTCCAAGGTAATGTTTCCAAACGAATGAGACACAATTTCCTGAGCCTGAATGTGAACAAAATTGAAACTGTATTAACTAGTCCTAGGGGCTCTAGCTCTGGGCCTTAAACACTTATAATCTTGATCTTGTCTCTTTCATTGTATTAAATGAGCTTCTGTGATTAGCAACTTGAGAACATTGTTGCATTTTTGGCTGTCCTTTGAATCCCAGTGTAAATCTATCATTAGAGCTCATAGATTTCAGGCTTTTGATGCAGGGAGAACACACAAAAGCTTCTAACAACTACTGGAAAAGTGAAACAATGGCTCCCAGCCATGGTTCTTTTGCATTTCTGCCACAGTAAAGTGTTCCACATTGATCTTTCAGTTCTTATGCTCTGAGGAGTATTTGCAGTGCTGTAGAAAGAAATCTTGCTACTCGACTCTTGGTTAGAATTTTATACTACATACGTGTACTCTGAGGAACATCTTTTATATTTATGTAGCACAAAAATATCTTAAATTCTCCAGAAATTTTTCTTTTGCAGACTTTTTCTATTTCATGTTTACCCTGTGTGTTTTTCCATTTCCCATAAGAATTTTCTTTTATCCTATTGTAAAGGTTTTAGTATCTGGTCTCTTGAAAAATATATTGATAGACTTTTACTGAAAAGAAACACTATACTTAGATTGCCATATTAAACTTGTTTCAATACTCCTTTGAAACAAGATGATACTATTATTATAAAAAATAATATAGAAACATTTTTATGGATACATAAATAAAGGTAAAGGGTTCACATTAGCACATGGTACAGTACATCCAGTATTTCTTTAGACAGTCTGGAAACCAGCAGCCTGGTCTGGTGTCTGAGACACGTGAGAAGTCTGGAACGGTGGTGTGATGCTGTGTTCAACCCCCCTTCTTCCCCTCTTTTTCCTTCACTCTCATTATTTTCTCTTCCCCCTCTGCTGCCAGATGCTTGATTCCATTCAGGTTAAGAAACTAAACAGTGAGGGTGCTACAAGAGGCATTCAAGTTATTGCTATTATCCTCCATCACTCATTTGCAAAGTTTTCTGCAACACCTGAGCACTGCTTTACAACTGCCAACCACATTTATAGACTAGTTTGTACCTGCAGAAGATTCACTGATTCCTTAACACTGTGACTAATTCTGTTTCTCAGTCTCAATTAGAACAGTAAAACGAATAAACACTTATTGTGCCAGACCCCGCGTTAAGTAGGTGCCGAGGAGATATGATGAACCAAGCGAGTCTTCAGCTTGACTTTCCTCAACAGATGTCTACACTCTCTTCAGGATAGTCTCTCGGATTTGTGGGACCGAGAATATCAATAGGACAGGTAGGCACAGCCACAGGTTTCTGCCCTGCCTTCTAAGGGAAAAGTGCCCTTGTCTGTTCACTAGAATAAAGGGTTAAGAAAAAACAGAAACAAAAACCAGAAGTGGAGAAGTTAGGAAGGCCTGAAATACCTGCATTAGAAGAAGCAGAGAATATTCTGAAGATAAACAAATAGATCTAAAAGTGTGTGTGTGTGTGTGTGTGTGTGTGTGTGTGTGAGAGAGAGAGAGAGAGAGAGAGAGAGAGAGAGAGAGAGAGAGAGAGAGAGAGAGAGAGAGAGATCAACAAAAGCTAGGTTTTAGGGAAAGCATTTTGGGAAACTTTGGGACAGAGAATGACAAGTGACACCCTGAGGGAGACGGAAGGATTTTTAAGATCTGTTGCTATGTATCACACATATAATACTCTGTCAAGTTTAAGGGGCTGCAGTAAAGATGTAAATTGTCTCCAATTTCACATTAGAGGTGGAATTTTATTTCATCTGAATGCCACTCTGTGCTGAGGATTGCTCATAGGGTGGCACAATTTAATGGAAACTGTCCTTGGTTTTGCACTGCCTTTGAATTGTTTGTTAATTATTTTGAGTGTTATACTTCTTTTCTAACTTCTAACATAGTTCCAGGCACATCTTAGTTATCCATAATGTCCTGCCCACCATTCCTTCTTCTGTGTGTGTGTGTGTGTGTGTGTGTGTGTGTGTGTGTGTGAGACTTTATCTCACTTTTCACTTTGAGAATGAGTCTTTCAGACTCTAAGTGGTCTTGGTGGGAACATACATACAGATGCCTTGTCACAACTCCTTCTTCTCACTACCACAACCAAGACAGGCTCTGCCGGCCTATACTGGTGTCAAAGGCAACCTTAACCTTTCCCTTTTCTTAGAGCATTTTCCTTAGAAAGCTTGTAATTATAAATTCTCTCTCTCTCCCTCTCTCTCTGCCCCTTTGATATGGTAATATTAAATATTTCAAAGAACTTCGGGGCCACCCCTCTGAAATGTAATCACCAAGGGAGATAACACCTAGATTTCCTGGTTTTGTGGGACAATAGGAGCCTAACTTAGGTGGGTGCATTGCTCCAAGTTGTAAAATTACCTCCGGAAGATAGAAGAAAGGTGACTTTTCTTTTGGGGAAAGGCAGTTATTGAACATCGATGGCCTGCAATCTCCCTCTTACCTCAGCTCTTAAGAACACTATTGTCCTTGTTTCTGCAAAGTTAAGTTCAGACTGAGTTCTGGTCTCTCCCCTACTGCAATAGGCATGAATAAAATCTTCCTTGCCTGTTTAATTTTCTCCATTGCAATTTTTACTTTGACAGGGGGCTCATTAGACACTTTGTTTCCCCTAGAAATTTGGATCCTGATCAGAGTGATGTAAGGATAGAAATCATGTACTACTCAGATACTCCAGTGGTAGCCACTTGAAGACACCTTTGGTTCTTTCTCCCTAGATATCTGGACCTGCTTTCACTCACTCTCCTTTTCAATCATATGAATTACCCAATATTCTTCCAATGAATTCCTCACGTATGCTGCCAGGAAGTTGTTTAAGAACTAGTCTCACTGATGATGAGTTTTCTATACTGTATTACTTCTCAAAAAATCCCTATTAGGTAAGTAATATGAGTCCAATATTAAAGATGAAGAAATTTGAAATTCTCAGAAGTTTGTTATCTTTACGAAGATCACCAGTTGGTACAGAGCAGAATTCTCAGAATTCTATAAATGTATACATTTTCCAGAAATGATCATTGTATTAAAACTCATGAATACATACCATATAAGCTTGCAAAGAACAAATTCATCTCAAGGGTAGAGTTTTGCTTTGTTTCATTTAATATTAATAAATGTCTCCCCTACCTCCTCATATTCCCTCATGATTGTTATAAAAGGTTAATATCTCTTAGGACACCTCTTAGTCTGTCAATGGATCGAATTTTCTTTCTCTGCAAGTTTTAATATTAGTAGAAATGCTTGAATGAAAGAGAGAAAGAGAGAAAGTATCTAGCTCTGATGATTCATGCATTGGTCAACATCAATTTTTGTTATATTTAGTCAGAAGGGGATTATAACTCAATTTCCATACTTATCCCCAGTGTCTACAAATTCATCTTTTTCCAAACTCAACTTCTTCACATTTATTACCTTCAAATCAAAATTTTCGGTGTCTTTTTTGTTCTTCTAGACTTTCTTACCTCCTTTTAAGTCCCTCTATGTTACCAGTCCATATTCCATGTTAAACAGTGTTCTTTATAACTTTAAAAGACATGGCCTCTACTCTGTAAGATAGCTCTCTTCTCCCACCCCCACCTGCCTTCCCTCATATACTATATTCAGTCTCTCATCCATTACTTTTAATTTTTGCTAATTTTGTTCCTTTTATTTGAAAGTCTCTTTCAATACTCTCTATGTTGCATTAAAGCTTTCAGCAATTAGAACGTTCTTTGCAGATCTATCTATTCCTTGAACTCTAATTGTAATCCTGGTCAGCACAATTTATCCATCAATTTTTCTCTAATTGTTGCAAGTTCATTAATCTTCTCTCTTCAAGGAGTGTGCCATAATGCAGTATCTTCATAGTGAACTGATGAAGAAAAAGACAGATAATAGGCCCTTAATCAATGATCACTTTTTAGACAAGACTAGGCAATGAGCTATAAAGAAGGTATTAAATGGATGAATTTCACCTCTTTCATTTGAAAAGAATAAAGGATATCTAAGAATGCTGTAACCCACAATATGCTTTTGAGAAGGGTTTTTTTTTTTTTCCTTTAAGATTTAACAGAATGACACACCAAACAAGAGAATTCTTCACAAGCAAGATCCCTGAATTCTATGATACTTACATTAATAGCATCTTCTTGACAACCCTGGGTAGTAGTGATTATTAAGTCAATTTTGCCATCAAGGCAACTCAAGGAGGTTGCCCAAGATCGAACAGCTGATGTATATTTGGGATATACATGCAGTATGTTAATACCTGCGCACTGTTGCTGTTACCTGTAGTAGGCAAAATTTTGGCCTTCCAAAGATTCCCATGTCTCAATTCCCATGTGAATATGTTACATTACATGGCAAAGGAGAATTTAGGTAGCAGATAAAATTAAGTTTCCTAATCGGCTGACCTTAAACTAGAGAGATTTGTCTTGAATTACCCAGGCTGGTCCATTATAATCACAAGCATCCTTATATGTGGACAAAGGAGACAGAAAAGTCAGTGTCATAGTGATGCCATGTGAGAAAGACTTGACTGGACATTGTTGGCTTTGAAGATGGAAGAAAGTCATGGGACGAGGAATGGGAAGCCTCTGGAAAATGTGAAAAGCAAGAAAATGGATTCTCTCTAGAGCTTCCAAAAATCCACACAGCCACGCTACATCTTAATTTTAGCCCAGTGAGACCCATTTTGGACTTCTGATTTCCATAATTAGAAACTTATAAATTTATGTTTAAGCCACTAAGTTTGTAG
>RJWJ010017868.1:0-32377 GCA_004363605.1 Indri indri
CTTCTGCCCTCCCCTCTGCTCACTCTGCTCCAGCCACACTCCCTTCTTGCTGTTCATCCAGCATGCCAAGCACATGCCTGCCCCAGGGCCTTTGCTTTTGCCATTCCCTCTGCTTAAATGCTCTTTCTCCAGATATCCATGCTACCAAAGCTATCTTTAGGGACTCAGCTCAAAAGTTACCTTCTCGGTGAGACCCTTTCCTGACCCCCACATAAAATGGCCACACCGCTCCTCCGTAGCACTCTTCCTCCTCTGGTTTATTTTTCTCCATGGCACTTACTACCTGATACATACACTTATCACTTGTCCTCTCCACCACTAGGATGTAAGTTTTATGAGGGCAGGTACTTTGCTTTGTTCACTGCTAGTCCCAGAGCCTTGAACAGTACAGGACACACATGCCTTGCATGAATTAGTGAATTTCATAGCCTGAACCTAAACACCCAGGGTTCAGGTGTACAGAGGACAGGTCTAGAGAGCAAGGAGGGAGGATCCTCCAGGGACTATTTGTATCATGACTGAGGAGCTGCCAGGGAGACACTCACCCTAGGGGAAATGACAGTCCAGGCACACAAGTGTGTCCTAATTGTAATGGTGTGATTGGTAACGGGGAGAGCTGTGGCTCAGCTCCGTGGGGCCTGTTGGAGATCCAGGGGAGGGCAGTGGGGTCCAAGGGCCGGCATCCCTGTGAGGCATAGGGGGCGCCAGGCCCTGTGACCCTGCAGTGGCACCAAGAGGTGGGCCAAGGTGTCAGAGAGCATGACCAGCCAAGCCTGGGTATCAGGGAATGGGACCCCCACCTCCTAGTGGCGGAGAGATCACGTCAAGAAGCCAGCACAATACAACCTGAATCACAACTGCGTGGTCCAGCCCTCGTAAGTAATGCGTTAGTGCTGCATGACTCTGACGGATTGGACAGGCTTCTGCCCCAGGGAGCTCACGCTCTGGAAGGAGAAGAACCATTCATTCATTTGACACATTTGTTAAGAGCCCACAACATGCTAGACACAGTGCTAGGCCCTGAGTTGCAGGCTGGGGAGAGGGCGGGGAGACAGAAATAAACAAGCAAACATACATGGACAAGATCATTTCAGACAGACACAAAAGCTACCCCCAAAATGGCTCTGAGAGTGATTCTGTTCTATTTAAGGTTTTTATTGGTGAGTTGGATGAAGCTGTAAAACACGCTCCTCAGGTCTTCAGGTGATTAGAGCCAGAAAACAGGACTCACACAATCTAGAGTGTAGCAAAATGGAATTTAGTAGTGACAAATTGTCAAGACCTGGAATCAGGTTCCCCAAACCAATGACACAGACTCAAAATGTCAGAGTCACAGATAGTGTAAGAATGATTTGGGGGATTTTGTTGACCATAAATTGAGGATGATGTGGCTGCTCAATAACTCGTTCATTCAGCAAATTTTGCTTGGATGCTCACAGGGCCAGGTACTGTTCTAGGCAATGGAATTACAAAACAAAACATGCCGCTGTCTTCATGGAGCTCACATGCTGTGGGAGGACAGACAATAAGCCAATGAACAAGTAAAATTTATGCATGCAGATGGCGATGGGTGCCGAAGAGCAGGGCAGGAAGGGGATAGTGGGTGTGTTTGGGGAGGGGGGTGCTACAATTTGCAGTGGGGTGACCAGGTGTCACTGTTTGGGCTCTCTGAGGAGCAGGCTCTGATTTCAGAGATCCGTGTGCAGGGTAGTGTTAGGGAGTACTGGGATCAACGTGCGTGGGAGAAGGGGAATGCAGCAGGACTGGGCAGAGGGAGAAGCTGAGCTTCAGTGCAGGCCTGACGAAGGCTTCAGCCAACCCCACATGGCGCTCTGGACACAGACCAGCCTTCAGCCTCAGATCAGGGCAGAGGCCGTGCCTTTATACCCTGCATTGATCAGTCATTGGATGAGGCTGCCCCCAGAAGGAGGTATGGCCTTGGACAGGCAGTTTTCTCAAACCGAGGCGATTCTCTGGGAGGACTGAAAGCCAATGGCCACCTCCCAGCAGCCAGGGAAGAAGTCCTTCATTCCTGAAGAAGAGCCTGGGCCACGCATCACGTCCACTACACCAAGGAAACTTCAGCAAGAAGGAAACATTTAAATAAGAACCTGGCAGGGTGAAGGTAAAACCTTTTCCAGGCCAAGGGAACAGCAAGGTCCCTGAGGAAGGACGATGCTGGGTGCTCGCAAAGTGAGGAGGCCGGTGTGGCTGGAGCCAAGTGCGTGAGGGCGGAGTTGGGGGGCTGGGGGGCAGTGAGGGCGGGAGCCTTAGTAAGGGCTTTGGCTTCTGCTGGGAGTCCGACTGGCGCCTTCAGAGGGTTTTGTGAAGGAGCAATTTGACTTTCATGTTGAAATGAGCCTTCTGGCTTCTGTGAAGAGACTAGAGTAGGGAAGCCGGCTTTAGATAGAGATCAGAGGGGACCAGGCCATGGGAATTATCTAGGTGGGAAACAGTGGTGGCTCAGGCCCAGACGAAGCCGCAGGGGTAGTACTGAGCCAGGATGGGAAGCCAGGCTGTGTGGCCCCCAAACCCACTTCAGACTCCTGCCTTCCATCTGTAGATCAGAGATAACCTGCTCACCTGGCTGAGCAGCTGGGAGAATTTGGTGCAATGTGTGTGCGGAGGCCCTGTCTGTGGGAGGGGCTCCATGAACGGCTGCCCTGGGATCCTGCGATCGCCATGAACAGGGGGGAGGGCAGGCAGGGAGAGGGCTCTGGGCATTTGTCCTGCCGCCGTCAGGGTCCAGGGTGATTTGAGGCTGTTTTGGGGGAGCCAGCCCTCTCTCTGGCTGCAGGTTGGCCAAGTTGAGTGCTAGTCCTGGCTGGTGACCTGGGCCCAGCTGGGTGGGGCAGGGAGCTGGCTGGTCACTGAGGCACCGAGAGGGAAGGAAGAGATCGGCTTCCCCAACCTTGACTCAACCTGGCCAGGCAAGCATGCCCCAGAGGAGGAAAAGAATTGAGTGAATCTCTCGGTTCCTTTCATGTGGCCGCGGGCACAAGAGGAATGGCGTGGGGGTTGTCCAAAGCAAGGCGGCAGCCCTCGGATCTGGGTGGGCTTCCTTCACGCCACATTAGCTGCGCATGCTCCACGCTCTGGCCTCCTCTCTCGGCTTCCCTGTGCCGGGCCTGGTGCAGCCACGATTGCTCTGAGGCCCTAGGCTCCAGGGCCAAGCTGTCCCCTCCTGGCCTGAGTGCCCTGAGGGGACTCAGGAAGCATGTGTAGTCCTGTGCCGTGGGGAGGCCTGTGGGCTGGGGGGCTGCAGAGAAGGAGCGAAGTGCTGGGGTGTGGGGGCGGAGCGTGCTGGTGTCTCTCAGACCCAGGATCTGGCTCCTCTGCTTCGTGGGACTCCAGACACATCACTTTTCCTCTGTGAAGCTCGGTTTCCCCAGCTGTAAAATGGAAATCATTACATCGACCTACCCCTCGGGGTTACCAAAAGTAGTAAGTAGATAAATGTGCAAAAAGGCCCATCCCAGCAGCCCTGGTCACTGCTGGCACTCACGAGGACTCAGGAACAGTGGGTCAATGGGCCATGGGGTCAGACATCTGCTCTGCCTCTCCCCAGCCTTGTGCTCTTGGAAAAGGACCTGCATTTCCCAAGGCCACGTTCCCACATCCATAAAATGGGAACAGTAAACATACTGTTGTCCCAGTACTATCCTGAGAACTAAATGAGATAATTCATTAAAGTGCCTGGTACACAGGATCAACTTAATGGAAAAAATACACTTTGGGAAGATCCAGGGTTCATGAGTGGAGAACACCGGGCCGGTGAAGTTATTGGAAGGACCCAAAATCACTAATACAGACTTTAGCAGGAGGTAAGATAAAGTTCTTTACTAAAGTTCAAAATATGAGTTCTGTATAAATATTTTTCCACTTCTGTCTTAGCGAAGCCACCCCGCCCTGTAATAAGCACTTGGAACCTTCATAAAGAAACGTCAAATGAGAAAACCTAGCATGTGCTGGCTTACGGCATTCGCCTGTTTCTTTTCACAGCCAACAACCCTTATTGAGCACCGTCTGTGTGCCCGGATGCGGGTTGGGGCTGGGGAAGCCGGGGGTGGGCGTGGGGGGGTGGGGGGGTGGAATGCCCTCACCAGCTGCCCTCACCAGTCGGCCTTCCCGGTTGAAAGTTCAGATGAACAGGCTGACATCGCCCAGCAGCCGGCTCTCTTCCACCCAGAAACACATTGGGAAACGGATATTCTAGAGGAGTTATCCAACAGCCATTTCTTGGAATCGTAAATGTCTGAGGGTTGCTGCAATACTTTAGATTATCTTGTTTTCTTTATCCACTGAAGCCAAGATTTTAATGCTACATCTGTGTGAGTATCTTTTGATAATAAGAACCAAATGTTGTTGGTAGAAATGACTGGAAATTACACTTCAGATCAGAATGTGGGGTTTTAGATTCCCTCTTGGAAGGCAGTGCTGAGAAACAAACACACAGGACGTTTTCCCTATAAATCACCTCAGGATGTCGCAACACTCGGGGCTCCTGCCTCCCCTTCTCCCCAGGCATCGGGACGATGGGGTGAAGCAGCGTGGGCAAAGGCCTCACTGACTGGTGATGAATAGCCCAGAGTTTAAACCAAACCTCCAGGCTCTGTGTCTCCTCTGAGCTCCTTTCTCTGCTTCTGGCAAGCTCCCCCTGGATGTCTCACGGCCATGCCCAAACTGAACTCATCCTTCCCCCAAACCTGCCTTCTACCTGCAGACTCCACAGCGACGAAAGGCACCACCTGGCCCTGGGAGAGAAACCTGGGGATCATTCCCCACGCTGCCCCCACACCAGTCAAGTGCCACCCCCCTCTCTCTGACTTGGCTCCCCCTTTCCATCCCTGTGGCCCCCATCCTGGCTTGGGGTCCTCCTTCGGAGCCTGGACCATTACAGTACCTCTTCTTGCCGGCACCCAGCGGTCTGCCTCCCACCCCTCCAATCCCACCTCCAGCCAAAGCGATCTTTGGAGAAACCCAGATCCCACTCAGCCATGCCCTCTTTCAGAACTGAATTGGAACCTGAATCCAGTCTCCTCTACCTGGACTCTAACTTTGAAGAAAAATATAAATGACATCAATATAAAGTCATATCTAGGGCTTAGTAAAAGGGGGGCACCCTTCCAGGAGCTGCCCTGAGACCAGGACACTCGGGGTGCAGACTGTCTCCCTCCTGTCCACTCTGACCTGGGTGATAGAGCTGATGGTCTGCAGGCAGGTGCTGGGCAGGTCCCAGGATTTGGCGGTGACCCAGAGGCCGTCCCTGGCTGTGGGGCCTGAGGATGGGTAGTTGAGAGACCGAAAGGAAGGCTTCCAAGAGGCGGGGCTGCCAAGGGCAGAGCCAGCCTGAGAAGGACCCTGGAAGGCAGGCCAAAGGCTGGACTGATGCCCGTGGGCTGTGGGTGTCGACAGAGCATCAGCAGTACAGGCGATGGGTAGTGCTGGGCTTTCCAGCCGCACAGCCGAAGGCCACAAGCTCGCCCATACCCTCTTTCCAAATCTGCTCGGCCTTTCACTGGGGCTTTGCACTTGGGAATCGGGAATCGGGATGGTGCTCGAGACCACCCCACCATCCTCACCTAAGATTTGGCTCCTCGGGCCTGGGCCAGCGCCACCATGGTGCTGGGAGGGGCCTTTCTGTTGCAGCCTCAGGGTTTCTGATTAATAACAGATTTGTATGTGTTTGCTTCATTTTGCTTTATTTATAGAAGGCAGCTGGGAAATACTTATTCGTTGGGTGAATGAATGGTTCCCATTTCCGTGACACGGCTCCCCTTCCAGTCTGCCTGAGGTACCCAAAGGGCAAAGCTGGCAAGACCTTGGTGCGAGTTTGCCAACTTGGCAGCACCTCTGGTAGAATAGTGATAATGGCTGATGCCCGCTGCACCCCTGCTATGTTCTAAGCATTTTGCTTGGATTATTTGGTGCTGACAACAACCTGTGAGCTTCATACTCCGATTACTCACATTTGCGGATGAGAAATGGAGGCCCTATCAGCTAAGCATCTCCTGTGCCGCCTTGGCTCCCTGCTCGGCACAGCACGCGCACACAGCCGTTCTCCTTCCCTCCCCTCTCCCGTTAGGGCGAAGACCTGAGCCTGTGAGCAACCCGAGCGCAGAGTCCAAGGGAATCGTGTCATATGGAGGAGCCCAGAACAAAGTGGGCACTCAACAGATGTCCTCGGAAAGCGCACAGGGACAGGAGCCTTACTCGGCCAGACGCGAACAGCGCCCGGCCTCGCTGAGGCCTGCCCTCCCGACGCCAGCTCCCCTTTTGGACGCCAGTACTAAAGGCCCTCAGGCAGCTGTCAGTCGATATCTGGGAGGGGAAGTCCTCACTTACCCACCCATTTCATACAAGTGGACCCATCTGCCCTTTCCGAAGGCAGATCCCGTTGCTGCTCCGGCTCCGTGGTCAGCTGCTGAACACCCACCAAATGTTCAGACGTTTAGGCGAATCCATGATAAATCAGCTTGTGGTTTTCCTTTGGAAAGGCAGGCGTGGGCTTTGGGCACAGGAGGGTCACAGAACTGACAGTGGGGCGTCCCCCACCCCACAGAGGGGCCTGTCCTAAAGGGCCCGCTTCCAGCCATCCCAACTGCAGTTGCTGCCCCCTCCGCGGCCCCCAAGTAATTGGTTCTGCATGGTGTTTGTTATGGTTTGTGTCGAAATCAGAAAGAGCTCGGTGGGGAAGGCCCTGTCAGAGACCACATGGTTTACTCCCTGCTGGCGTCTCCACTAGCCTGTTCCCAATTAGGGGATTGGGGGGCTCAGGGTCTGGCATTTGCAAAGTGCTTTGACCAAATTTGGCCTCCGAGGGCCCTGTTTGGAGCTGTGTTTCCTTTTTAAAATGCAGACTAAAAACGTGGAGGTGAGATGGAGCAAGATCTTGCAATCGGGAAAGGTCGGAATAATGTTACTGCTTCTCCCTGTGCAGCAGGCTGGGCCCACACCGGGTTTATGGGCCGACACTCCTCCAGCTGGACATTTCTGGACACTGCTGGCCACCTTGATTCAAAAAAGAGCTAGACGGAAATTTGGGAAGAAGCAGTATTTGCTTCCAGGGTTTGGGCACCATTTTTGCCATCTACAGAAATACATGTTGCTATATTTAGGCAATGCTATTAACAGGCCTCACTCCCCTTTTTTTCCCCCCTCAAGAATGTTTCTCAGTTTGTTTTTGTCATTTAACATTTTTTCCTACCACCTGGAGAAATCATCAAACACTCACATCCCTGAATCAAGTTTTCCTGCTGCTTGCTAATTAAAATAAACCTGCGGCAAATCATGGCTACCTAACGTAACTTAGGTGTCAGTGGAAAGTATGCACGCATGCTCCCCGCTCTCAGCTAGCTTGTCGGTGGTATTTATGGGCACCTGCTCTGTGCCAGGCACTGTTAGTTGCCATGCACACATTGGCCTAATTCAGGCCTCGTCAGCTGTGTTGTGGGAACCGTGTTCATCATACCACCTTGAAGATGAGAAAACCACGCCTTAGGGAGGCCAAGCCACTCGCTTACTCACCCGGGTGTGGGGAGACGGAGACCAGAATCCAGGTTTGTTTGACTCTAAGTTCTGTGTCCAACATGATGCTAAACAGCTTCCCTGTGTGTGTCCTCAGGTCAGAGCTGGCGGCAAGACGCATTCGAGACATTCACTTCTGACGTTCAGCGTATTTTATTTCAATGTGGAATTCCACGGACATCTGACTAGTTGCTCCTGGAAGTGTGCTCCACCAAGGGGGCCCTGACCTGGGGACTCGGGGCCGGTGGACCTCCCTCCTAATATACTCCCCCACCAGCATGACTCTGAGAAGTCCGCTTTTAGCTTCCAGCCCTCACCCCAAAATGGAGGTGAGAAATGATGTCCTCCTCACTGCTCCCTGGGGACCCCAGCGCTTCAGGTGTAAATGAGGAAGAGCCACCCTAAGCTGACCCACTCCAAGGCAGGGCTCTCTGGGTGGGTGTGGGCCTCTGCCCACATAGCTCGGCCAGCTCACAGTGGGCGGCATCCAGGCGGCCACTCACCCCTCGGCCTGACATCCGCGTGCAGTTAACAGCTTCAGCCTGCGCCAGCCCTGACTTCTTTTGCCAGGAGACTGTCAGTCGCCAGCGCATGGGCCATCGTCCTCCTGAGCTGCAATTGAGCCTCTGGGCCCCACAAGTGGTAACGAGGTGTCTAATGGAGCACTTAACTAAGTGCAGACACTGCTCTAAGCACTTTCAGTTGTATCAGCTTGGTTAATCTGCACAACAATCCTACAAGGTAGGTTCTGTTATTACCCACATTTAACAGATGAGGAAGATGAGGTTGTCATTTGAGAAAACGGCAACCGTGGGCCAAGGTTCTTCTATGAAACAAACCTGACCACGTCACTCTCCTAAGTCCCTCCAGGCATCCCTCAGTGTAACATCAGAGCAGATGGACGCAGCCTCCAAAGCCCCACAGGCGGGTTCCTGCCTCGTCCCCTCCAGGGCCCCACAGCCACTCTGCTGTGCCTCTGGGCCTTTGCATGGGCTGTCTGCTCCCCCTGCCCTCACCCATCCTTTTCCACCTGGTCTGCCTGGCAAGCGCCTCTTCTTCTTCTGTCAATGCTTGCTTGAGCATCAGTGATCGCAGAGGCCTGGAGAGAAAGCACCCAAGACACGTAAGTATAGCGGACGGTGATTCACTTCAGTGAACCCAGAGGCCGTGTTTTCAGCAAAGTGCCCCAGGAAACACCCAGCTGGGGTAGTGCAGTGAGCCAGGGTCTCAGACTCCTGGATCCTCAAGGGAGACGAGCTCAGGTTAATAGGGACAGTGTTCTGTCCGGGGTGAGGTCTTTCCGAGTTGAGAGAAACCCTAACCCTAACCTCCTGCATCTCTAAACACCTAACTCTGAACTTGCAGCATCATTGCCTTGCATGGTTGGAAAAGGGCCCTGAGTGAGCCTCCATGTCGACCAGGTCCCATGCCCGAGTTCCTGGGGCAGTTTTCTCCATCCTGCAGCACCGCCCCATCTTGGGGCATGATCCAGGGGTTATGTAGTAATGCCTGGGTGGCACCCAGGTGCAGGCCCCCTGTGGCCATGCCTGGCTGTGTGTGCTGGGGTTGCAGGTCCTGGGAAGTGCTGAACTTAGCAGTTCTGCCTGTTGGGTGGTCGGTCAGCCGTGGGGGTGGGGGTGGAGGGCTGCAGGGATAGGAGGAAGTGAATGGATTTAAGAGTTTCTCAGGAAGCCCAGTTGCCCGACAAGGCCATGGATGACCACGGGTGGTAAGAGAGGAGGCGGCAGCGTGAACCTCAAGCTTCTTTCTGGCTTGGGCAGCTGGCTGGGTGGGCGTACCTTTCAGAGAGGCAGGAAACACAGGAGGTCAGCCAGGCCTGGGGAGAAAGCATGTGTACTGTGTCCTGGGGCTGCCATAACAAAGCATCACAGACTGGGCAGCTTAGACACCGGAGATTTTTTTTCCTCACAGTTCTGGAGGCTGGAAGTCCAAGTCCAAGGTCAAGGTGCCAGCAGGGTTAGTTTCTTCTGAGGCCGCTCCTTGGCTTGCAGATGGCTGTCTCCCCCTGTGTCCTCACGCGGTCGTCCCTCTGTGTGCGTGTCTGTGTCCTAATCTCATCTTCTTGTAAGAACACCAGTAATATTAGATTAGGGCCCCCCCCCAATGACCTCGTTTTACCTTAATGACCCCATTAAAGACCCTGTCTCCAAGTACAGCCACACTCTGAGGTCCTGGGGATTAGGACGTCAACACATGATTCGGCCCATACAGCAGGTGTGCAGTTTGGAACAGGCTGAATTCTGAGAACCCCTGCGATGCCCAAGAGGTGACGTTGGATGCATGCGTCTGGCTCTGCAGGGGCTGTGACCTGGGTGCAGCAGCAAGGACATGGTGACCGGAGCCACAGGGGAAGAAGAGGTGAGCCAGGGTGGAGAGTGGAGGGAGGGGCAGCACCGATCGTGCAGGAACCAACGTGGCAAGGCTGGGTGGGCGCTGTGGGCCATGGGGAGCAGACCCAGGGGAGGTGGAGTCACGGGAGAGACCCAAGGAAGGGGTCACCATGTTGATTGGCCTCCGTGGAGTGGGGGGGTTCTTTCTCTCTGGCGCTTGTCCCATTTCACGTCTTCCCAAGATGGCGAGTAGCTTATCCAAGTCCCCAGCACTCACGCCAGGGGCGTGATTCAGAAATGGAATAAAAATTGAAATATGAAAATATTATTTCCAGTTTTCCTTAAGCAGATGTGAATTTCTGGTTTTGTATTATAAAATCAGTCTACTTTCTGGGGGTTAAAGATGGATAAGTGTATCCTTTGATCATAAAAGGCTCACACCCTACTCAGAAAATGATTCTGAGCTGAGATGAAACTCCAAGACACGCTGTTCTACTTGGAAGGTAAAAAAAAAAAAAAAAAGAAAAAGAAAGAAACCCAACCCAGCCTCTGCTCACTGTGGCTTTGTTTGGCTTTTAAACATTGATTGGTTGAAGTGAATGATATTTTCCAGATGCTTCCATCTCCTCCAGCCTAGAGTCCGGCTGGACAGCTGGCCCCCCTTCGGGCCTCTCCTTCAGTGCAGCTTCCATCCCGCCTCACTCGGGCTGTGTGGCTGCAGAGGAGGGCCGGGCAGATGGCCCCATGGACACTTGCGACTCTAACACTCCACAGCTGTGTGCCTCCTGGGCTTGCGAGGGCCTCAGAATCAAAGTCAGGCATTTGAGGACCCCCAGGGGGCTAGCAGTCATGATGCCTTTTATTTGAAAAGTGCTTCATAATCCTCAGAGACCCCT
This sequence comes from Indri indri, assembly GCA_004363605.1. NCBI lineage: Eukaryota > Metazoa > Chordata > Mammalia > Primates > Indriidae > Indri > Indri indri. Next base: position 10,775 of record RJWJ010017868.1, read on the forward strand.
CTGCACATGTCCGTCCCGAGCCGCCCGCCCAGCCCTGCCTCCTGAGCACTGCTGGCGCCGTTCGTGGTCCCCCTGCCTTCATGAGCCCACTCCTGACGGTGGGGCCCCCACTCTGCCTCTGAACTGCTGTCCTGCACTGCCCCACCCCTTGGCATTTGTCACGCACTGATTTGAATTGATGATAGCTTTCTTCTCTTAGAATAAATATCTTTCTTGTATTCTGATACTTGAACAAATTTGTGAGACACTAATATTAGAAATAAATTCTTTTTAACTTTTTATTTTAAAAGAATTATAGATTCACAGGCAGTTGCAAAAAAGAGCACAGAGAAACTTCTGTTTCTGGGAATATATACTTTTCCCTGTTCCTCCCACTAAGTACAACTAAAAACCCTGGACATTTTATAAAACAAATATAAGAAGACGCTGAAAGCAAGTCAGCTAGGAGCCTCGGGACCCAAGGAACAACATGACGGTGGGTTGCCTGGGTTTTCCTTTAGCCCCATATATCGTTGACTTGGAGCTGGAGAAGCTGGCTTCTGGAAACACTAACAGGCACAGACAAAAAAGGTTCCAGCAAAAGCCTGCTCTCCCTGAGCAAGGGACTAGGAAGTGGGCAGCCTGGCTAGACAGAAAACTCTCAGACAGTGACTGCCCTACTTTAGCTAAACACCGCAGAGAAAAAAGTGCTCCCACCCACACCCACATCGGGCTGTAATGAGGTGCGACATCCTGCGGGGACTGGCATTGGAGAAGGTCGTGTTGGGAGCCAGGGCTTCATCCTCCAGCCGATGATGAGGTCCCTCTCCCGTGGTGTCAGTGGAGACACATGGGGAGTCGGGACTTCCACTCTCACTCGGCAGTAGCAGGGCACCTCTCTGCCTCCCCACTGGGGTGGTACCAGAGGAGGCCTAGTAGACAGTGAGGACTGTCACTACAGCCCAGCGGTAACAAGGCCACCCCTCCCCTTCACCCTGTGGCTCCAGATGGGGAGAAGTAACAAGGCATTTCTATCCCTTCCAACCAGCGGAAGCTTAGTGGGGAGCTGGAACTGCCACCCCCACCCAGCAGTAATAAGGAGCACCCCCTGTCTCTGCAGTCCTGGACTCTCCTGCCCCCTGGTCGCACCCTGACTTGTATGGGTGGATGGCTTTCTTCTCTTCAAGGAGGGCTCAATGGCAAACTCGGACTTCTACTTCCACCCAGCAGTAACGCGGCAGAGCCTCCCACTTCCCCTGCCTGAGTGGTGTCAGAGAAAGCCAGCTAAAACAGGAGGTTTAAATAAGATCCAGATCTCATATGTAACATGAGAATATCCAGGTTCCAACTGAAAATCACTCATCATGCCGAGAACCAGACAGATCTCAAACTGAGTTTAAAAAGACAATAGATATCAACTGCAAGATGACAGAGATGTTAGATCATCTGGCAAAGACTTCAAAGCAGCTGTTGTGATAAAAATATGTCAACAAGCAATTATAAGCCTTCTCAAAACAAATTAAAAAAAGAAAGCCTCTACAAAGAAATAGAAGATATAAAAAGGAAACAACCTGTGGCAGGAAGACAGAACAATGGAAATTACCTAATAACAAGAGAGAGAGAACAGCCTTGGAAAAAAGTGAACAGAGCCTCAAGGACCTGTGAGACAACAAAGGATCTAATATTTGCACATCAGAATTCTAGAACGAGAGGAGAAAGATGGTAGAGCTGAAATAATAACTGAAAACTTCCCAAATTTGTCAAGAGACACAAAAAAATATTGAAAGCAGTGAGAGAAATGACACCTTACCTATAGAAGAAACAATTTGACTTACAGCAGATTTCTTAGCAAAACTATAGAAGTCAGAAGAAAGTGTCACAATGTTTACAAGATGGAAAGAAAAAATTCAGGATCCTATACTCAAAGAAAATATTCTTTAGAAATGAAGGAAAAACTGGTACATTATCAGATGAATGAAAACTAAAAGAACTCATTGCCAGCAGACCTATCCTAAAAGAATGGGCTAAAAGAAATTTTCTGAACAGAAAGGAAAAGATAAAATAAGGAATTTTAGAACAGCAGGAAGATAAGCAAAACTATGAGAAAATACAATATATTTTTCTTCTCTTAAGTTTTCTAAATTATGTCTGATAACTGAAATAAAAATTATAACACTGTCTGATGTGGTTCTAAATATACGTGAGGGAAATATTTAAGACAGTTATAAATGGGAGAAGGTAAAAGAATCTAAAGGGAGATAAGGTTTCTACACTTTAACTGGTAAATGACAACACCAATAGATTGTGATGAGTTATGTATATAGAATGTAACACTTAGAGCAACTACTAAAATTGCTATGCAAAGTGATGCATTTGAAAACACTATAGATAAATGAAAATGACATTCTGAAAAACGTTCAAGATGACAGGAAAAAGAAAACAGAGAAACAAAAAGCAGAACAAATACAGAACAAAAACAAAAATGTCAGACTTAAGCCCTAACACCAATAATTACATTAACTAAAAATGGTCTAAATATACCAATTAAAAGACATAGATTGGCAGAGTGGATAAAAAAAATGACCAAACTATAAGCTATTTATAAGAAACTCACAGTGATATAGGCAGGTTAAAGCAAAAGCATGGAAAAATATAAATCATGCAAATATTACTCAAAGGAAAGCTGGCAGCTATGTTAATACCAGATAAAGTGAAATTCAGAGCAAAGAAAATCACCAGGACAGAGAGGACATTATATAATGGTAAAAGAGCCAATCCACCAAGAAGACATAGCAATCCTAAATGTGTATGCATCAGAGAACAGAGCTGCAAAATATGAGAAGCAAAAACTGATAGAACTGAAATGAGAAATAGATGAAGCTATAATTGTATTTGGAGACTTTAATACCCCTCTCTCAATAATTTATAGAACTAGACAGAATATCAACAAGAATATGGAAGAACTCAACAACACCATCAACCAACAGTGTCTCAAAAACATTTATAGAACATTCCACCTAACAATAGCAGAACACACATTCTTTTCAAGTGCCGGGGAACATATATCAACATAGACCACATCCTGGGCCACAAAACAAACCTCAACAAATTTTAAAGAATTGAAATCATACAGAGTATGTTCTCTAATCACAATGGAATCTAATAAGAAATTAATAACAAAAAGACAACAGGAAAATCTCCAAATACTTAGAACCTAACCAACACACTTCTAAATAATGCACAGGTCAAAGAGAAAGTCTAAAGGGAAGTAAGAAAAATACATTAAACTGAGTAAAAACAAAGATATAACAGATCAAAATTTGTGAGGCACAGCTAAGCAGTGCTGTGAGGGAAATTTACAGCAGTAAATGTGCACATTGGAAAAAAGAAAAAGCCTCAAATCAATAAGCAAAGATTTCACCTCAAGATTTAGAAAGACCAAAATAAATCCCAAGCAAGCAGAAGGAAGGAAATTATAAAGAGCAGAATCAATGAAATGAAAACCCATGAAACAAAGAGCTGGTTCTTAGAAGGGATAAAATTGACAAACCTCTAGCAATACTGACATAGAAAAAAAGAGAAAGCACAAATTACCAATATTTGGAATGAAACAAGGGAATATCACTACAGACCCTGCAGAAATCTAGAGGACAGTAAGGGAACACTATGAGCAACTCTACACACACAAATTTAACACATTAGAAGAGATGGACCAATTTCTCAAAAACTCATACTATCACAACTCACCCAGTGTGAAACAGATCATTTCGACAGCCCTGTAACTATTAATGAAATTGAATTCATAATTTGAAAGCTCCCAAAAAAGAAACCTCCAGCCCAGGAGGTTTTGCTGGAAAATTCCACCAAATGTTTAAAGAATTAATTCTACATAATATTTTCCAGAAAATAGAAGAAATACTTTCCAATTTATTTTATGAACACAGTGTTAACCTGATGCCAAAGCCAAGGAAAGCCAGTACAACAAACAAACAAACAAAATAAACAAAAACTACAAACTGATATCCCTCATAAATATAGAGTCCTTAACAAAATACTACTAATTAGAATTTAGCAATGTACAAAAAATTAGCAATGTATAAACATGTATTTAAAAACTCCATCATAAATAAACACCTGGAGTTTATTCCAGGCATAAAAAGCTGGTTCAATACTCGAAAATCAATTTGTCATATTAATGAGCTAAAAAATCATATGATCATATCAATTGATGCAGAAAAATCATAGGACAAAATTCAACATCATGCATGATAAAAACTCTCAGAAAATAGGAATAGAGGACCAATTCCTTGACTTGATAAAAAGCATCTACAAAACACCTACAACTAACCTTATACTTAGTGATGAAAGATTGAATGCTTTTCCCCTAAAATCAGAAACAAGGCAAGGATTTCCACTCTCACCGTTCTTATTTAACATAGTGCTAGAAGTTCTAGCCAGTGCAATAAGGTAAGAAGAGGAAATAAAAGGCATACATATTTTCTTTGCTTGGCACATCTTACTAAAAAAATAAAAAGAAAACATTGTATGGATTAGAAGAGAAGAAATAAAACTGTCCCTATTTGCACATCATGTAATTTTCTGTGTAGAAAATCCCAAGGAAAAAACAAAAACTCCTGGAGCTAATAAGTGAATTCAGCAAGATTGCAGAATGCAAGATAAACATACAGAAATATATTTTCTTCCTATATGCCAGCAATGAACATGTGGACACCAAAATTAAAAATACAATGATCATTTACAATCACTCAAAAAAATGAAATACTTGGGCATAAATGTAACAAAACATGTACAGGAATTGTACATTGAAAACTATCTGACACTAACAAAAGAAATTAAAGGAAATGTAAGTAAATGGAGAGACATACCTCGTTCATGAATTGGAAAACACGATACAGTAGTGATGTCAATTCTCTCCAAACTGCTATACATATTTAACGCAATTCATCTCAAAACCCCAGGAAGATACAGACAATATATATTAATAAATACAGGCAAGACTATTCTAAAATTTATATGGGAAGGCAAAGGAACTAGAATAGCTAAAACAATTTTGAGAAGGAAGAATAAAGTGGGAAGTCTTCAGCTGGAAGACTTATTATACAGCTACAGTAATCAAGACTGCGTGATACAGGCAGGGGAATAGACACAGATAAATGGGACAGAACAGAGAACCTAGAAGTAGATCGACACAAATGTGCCCAACTGATTTTTTTTTTTTTTAAGAGATGGCGTTTATGCTATGTTGCCCAGACTGAACTTGAATTCCTGGGCTCAAGGGATCCCCACCTCAGCCTCCTGAGTAGCTGGGACTATAGGTGTGTGCCTGGCTTCCAGCTGACTTTTTACAAAGGTGCAAAAGAAAATCAATGGAGGAAAGACAACTTTTTCTACAAATGGTGCCGGAGCAATTGGACATTCATTGGCAAAAAAAGATACATACATCAACCTAAGCTCCCCACCTTATGAAAAATTAATACAAAATGATTCAAAAACTTAAATGTAAAACCTTAAAATATAAAACATTTAGAAAAATATAGGAGAAAAATCTTTGGGATCTAGGATTAGGCAAAGAGTTCTCAGAGTTGACACTAAAAGCATTATTCTTAAGGGGAAAAATTGACAAATTTGATTAATCAAAATTAAAACATTTTTGCTTTGTGAAAGACCCTGTTAAGAGGATGAAAAAGGCCGGGCGCGGTGGCTCACACCTGTAATCCTAGCACTCAGGCCAAGGTGGGCGGATTGTTTGAGCTCAGGAGTTCGAAACCAGCCTGAGCAAAACGAGACCCCGTCTCTGCTAAAAATAGAAAGAAATTAATTGGACAACTAAAAATGTATAGAAAAAATTAGCTGGGCATGGTGGCACATGCCTGTAGTCCCAGCTACTTGGGAGGCTGAGGCAGGAGGATCACTTGAGCCCAGGAGTTTGAGGTTGCTGTGAGCTAGGGTGAGGATGAAAAGACAAGCTATGGAGAAGGAGAAAATATTTGCAAACCACTTATCCCCCAAAGAACTAGTATCTAGACTATATAAAGAACTTTCAAAACTCAACAGTAAGGAAACAAAAAAGCAAACAGAAACAACAATCCAATTAGAAAATGGACAAAAGACACGAAGAGACATTTCACCAAAAAGAATATACAGATGTCAAGTAATCACATAAGGCCGGGCGCGGTGGCTCATGCCTGTAATCCTAGCATTCTGGGAGGCCGAGGCGGGCGGATTGTTTGAGCTCAGGAGTTTGAGCTCAGGAGATATTGAACTGCAATTTCCTTTTCTTGTAGAGTCCTTGTTTGGTTTTGATAGGAGGATAAAGCCGGCCTTAAAAAATGGGTTGGGAAGTATTTCCTCTTCCTCTGTTTTCTGAAAGAGGTTGTGTAAAATTGGTGGGATTTTTTCCTTAAATGTTTGATATAATTTACTTGTTAATCTTTGAATCTTCCTTCTAACTCTCAATCCCTCTCCCATCACAATAGGTATTTAGTATACATGAAATGAATGAGTGTGTGCTCTGGACCAACAGTTGAAAATTTCGAATGGCTTTGAGGCTGGGCCAGTCACATGTATAGGTGAAACAGCTGAGTCTGACAATAGGGAGTGGTGAGGCTTGTGACTAGAGAGCAAAGCATTCAACTTCAAGCTTTTAAAAACTTATTTGTGAATCCTGCCTGCAGGCCTTTGGTTTGCAACCTCTATAAAAATGCTAATTCCTAAATCCTAATATTTGGTTAAGTCAGGGAGAAGATGATAGAGGATGCTTTATGAACACTACCGTTTTTAGAAACTAAACATCTTTCTGTGTGGCTCTGTTTGCACTCTCCTTGCACTGATTCGTGCTCCACCCCTGTGTCTCTTCTTTTCTCTCTTCCTCTTACTGCCCTGGGGTTGCGTGCTCCCAATAAAGCATTAGCATGTTTAAACTGGGCGAATTATGGCATCCTGTAGCCATTGCCCAGAAAAGTTATCGAAAGGTACAGGCAGGTGGGAAACGCCTGGTACTGCTATTCTTGCTGGGAATCCCAGACCCAGCTGGGATTCTTGTTGGCAGCTCAGAGGATTCGGGCAGCACTTCCTAGCTAGTAGGCCAGAAGTGTGCACAGGTTGGAATTCTCTCTCGGGGTTGTCTTAATGCCCTCACTCATAGCCCCCAGTGTTTGGGGTGCAGAGTCATTGCGAGGATGTGACAAAGAGAGAAATAAAGCACTTGCAGTCTTCATCCTAGACTGCTGGAGCCCTTCTCCCGTCTCTTTATCCTCTGAGTTTCACTCCTACGAAAGGGTCAATCAACAACCCTTTTCTGCATATCATTTCTGGGCTGGGCCATGTGCTGGGGGCTGAGGGACAAACAAAAACAATCCTGCCCTTGAAGACCCAAACAACTGCATACCGTCAACATAATGACCAGAAACCGTCAAAGAAAAGAAAACGAAATGAAATGATCTCATGCTCTGTTTCTAAAGGGGAGGACATTTCTATATTTTGGAAATCTTTTCATTTGAAATCCTCAAAATGAAAAAACTAAGGCTTGTCACTGGAAGGGACACGCTTTGATATTGGGGAAAAATCGCTCTTGGGGAACTGGCATTCTCCAGACACACTGGACCTACGAACTGCCGCTGTGTGGCGTTTTCAAAGAGCAGGTGAAATGTATCACTGCAGCTCAGAGGGCTCCAGGCAGCCCAGCTCCACAGTTTACGTCATGGTGGTGACTTCAGTGTTTAAAAAACAATTCTTTTCAGATCGGTTCTAAAGTATTATGAATTCTGCATAACTACGAATAAATTTTTTCTTGACTCTCTAAAGTAGGTCTCATATCTTTATGGTCTGTTTCATTTTCCATTAAAGCTTAAAAAATATATTTTGAATTTTCCCTGGCATTGGAATGAAGTCATAAGACCTCAGAATCGCCAACAAATGCTCTCTTTCTAGAAAGTGAGTGTGTAGGGAAGTTTTATTAAAGTGATTTTCATGTGCAAAAGGAGATGAGGCACGTCTCAGGCCTGCCATAAAAAGTACACACGTTCTCTACGGAATGTCTCGGTTTTGATTTCAGGGTTCAGTCTTGGCTAGATAATGATAGCCTGTAATTTATGCACATTTCTTTTCTCTTTTAGTTTGGGCTTGTTTTTGTTTGTTTGGCCTAAGTCCCCATTGTGACTCTAACTTGCCAAAACTTACACCTGGAGAACTGGCATTTGAGATTCGGCATGCAATTATGAGATTATATATACCTCCAAACGTTTTTCATACACTTTGGACAGTCTCGAGTCCAGTGTTCTTTTATGCCAATAATGAGCATGTGCTGAGATGCAGGGCAGGTTGTTAAAAGTGCTTGCCAAACCCTATTAGGGGAGGAAAAAGAAATAGCATTACAGCACATTGGCTCAAAAGCAATTTACCCGATGGTTGGTCCTCAAATGTTTCTCATTAACAATCTTCCTTCCCCAAGGGCAGGCCTGGGACTCATTTGTTCTTAATTTTCAGCTCCAAGCTCAGTGCCCAACACTGCGAGGCACTTAATTGATATCAGCTAAATGGATCATTTGAAAGCGTTTGCCCCTAAGAGGTGTGTTACGTGAATGGGTTCCCAGAAAAGAGCCAGGCGTCCAGGCAAAGGGTGCTGCGCTGTCTTTCCAAAATGGACTTTTGAAACTCCGAGAAGATGCTGCCTTGAAATCCAAGAAGCTGCTTGGCCTGGAGGGAGCGGCTTCTGCCAGGGGAGGGAGAGAGCTTCGACGCTGCTGAGTTCCCGGGCAGGGCCTGTGCCCTGCTCCGGCTCTTCCCTCAGAACAGCGGGGCCCCCACCGCTGCGGGGTGAGGGCTGTGCGGTGGGGTTGGTGCAGAGAGGACCCCCCACCAGGGGTTCATCTGGAACATCCTTCTCTCTTCCCTGGGTGGTTTTTGCCTGTTCTTCAGGACCCTGGTCAGATGTTCCCTCTCTGCGAAGACTACCTCGAGGCCTGGTCTGGGTGACCCGTCTCCTCTGGGCTTTCCTTGTCCCCTGTGCATAGACCAGTCACACGGTGTTGCGTCTTCTGTGCCCTTCCCAGCCTGTCAGCTCCTTGGGAGGGAGCCACGTGTGGTGCCCCTCGTGTCTCTGTGACCCGCAGAGGACGCTCTTGCACTCCCCACTGTCCCCCGCTCTGCCCACCGCAACTCGCCGATGTTCTTTTGAAGGTGATGTGTCTTCCTCTCCCCCATCCCCAGCTGCTTTTTCTGTTTGTTTTTCAGCAGTTTGACCACGCGTGCAGGTTCTCTTCGTGCTTACCCTGTTCAGGCTGAGCTGAGCTTTTTGAATCTGTGTGTTGGCATCTGTTATTATTTTGTGGACATTCTTGGCCATAATCTGAGCGTCGCTCCTGTCCCTTTCTCTCTCTCTCTCTCTTCTTTTTTGGGGGCTACAATTACACGAATGTTAGGCCTTTTGACTATGTCCCACAGGTCTTTTTATCCTCTGTTTCGTTTTTTCCATTCTTTTTCCTATGCTTTGATTTATGTATTTTCCGTTAACTTGCCCTTGAGTTCACTTTTCCTGTGTTCTGCTATGTCTAACATGTAGTTAAACCCTTCCATGAAGTTCTTAATTTTTTAGTTCTAGAATGTTAATTTGGTTCTTTTTCACCAAAGATTCCAATTTCCCATTGAAAATCTACCTTTTATTATTTTGTCTACATGTTCCTCTATTTTATTTGACATTAACTATTTTAAAGTTCTTTTCCACTAACTTCAATATCTGCATCAACTCTGGTTCTGCGTCTTTTGCCAGTCTTTTCGTTATTTGTCATATTTTCTTGGCTCTTTTCATGCCTAGTAATTTGAATGGAATGTTGGATATTGTGCATGAAAAGCCAGGAGGCTCTAGGTGATGTCATTCTCTCCAGTGTTGGTTCCTCCTCACCTCCTAAAAATATTCATGCTTGAGTGAAAAAAAGCTAAATACAAAACTATGCCTAATGGATAAATAGTATGCAGAGCTTGTCACCTCAATCCAGTCAGAACTTGAGCAGGAAAGGGGCTGGATTGCGGTTTTAGCCACACTCAACCTCTCTCGGGGGTGCCCCTGTTTCCAGCTCATGCCTTCCGAGGCTTTTATTGAGAACCTGGTGGGACTTCGTCTCCTCAGTCCTGAAAGATGACAAGACAGCGGCAGCTCTGCCCTTCAGAGGTTCCAGCCTGGCTCTCCCGCCTCTGCCCAAGTAGCTAGAAAGTCTGACAAATGTCTGGGAAGGGGCCACTGGCAGGGTGTTTGAGGCAGGTCTCCTTCCAGGCTGGTCTTTTGTTCCCTACACCCAAGTCTGCCCTCTAGAAGATTTCCTCCCAGGCCCCAGCCCCCTGCACAGCCCGGAACTCAGCAAATGTACCACCAGGGACAACAGCTGTGATCCGAGCACCCCGCAGGCTTCCCCGGCTCGCCCTCCGCCGCGACCACTCAAATACCTGCTGGTTTCTCTTCCTCTCTGTCAGGAGAAGCCCGATCCTCAGCCCTCAGAGAAAAACAGCGGCTGGAGATGGTCAGCTCGCCTCAGGGGCTCCCAGCACTAGAATTTAAGCTACTCTAAGCCCCGTTGCTTCCACAGTTCTTTCATGCCTTTCAGAGTATGATTTTTGTAATTTATCCAGCTTTTTTCTAATTGTTGCAGTGGGAACATTTTCCTGTTTCCCACTTACTTACTCTAATTTAAACAGCAGAAAAAGAATGTCTCCTAGTAGCTTACCCACATATTTGCTTTAAAAAAAAATCATGCTTCAGCGAAAACACAAAATGCACAACCCATCTGCTCTGTGACTGCAGCTGCAGAGACCCGCAGGGCGGGCGGATGAGAACTAGAGAGGACCTTGGAGAGGCTAAGCCTGCTGGGGCGGGATGGCGGGATTGTGGGCTAGTTTCTTTCTGTGCTTTCCGTTTCCTTTAATGTGATTAAAATGTGGTTTATGGAATTTTCCAAAATATCGTTTTGGAAATCCGGGCTTAGTTCTGTGGTTCTACCTGAGGTCTGCTTGAAGATTGCGTCCTGGGTTCTCGTACGTGAGCCACTGCCCTGCCACTGCCTGCTCTGAGTCAGCCTGGGTGATTCCGGGCTGTTCTGAACAATCTTCACACCTCCTCTGGCCCGTCTTCCTCCTCCTCAAGACTCTTGCCGAGGTTACGGTTGAGGGAAATCAACCACATTGGGCCATTCGGGTCTCCTGTCTGTTCTCTGGTGCTTTGGTGGATCGAGCTCCGGACTTGGAGTCAGAAGTGCTGGGGCGAGGAGAGCAGTGGGCTCAGCCTTGCACTGGCCGCATAGCAACTGGAAAGCCACTGGCCTTTCTGAGCCTCATTTTGTCCGTCTGTAAAGTGGGCATGACACACCTACCTCTCAGGGCTGTTGCAGGCCTCAGGGCCAGGCTATGGGTGGCTTGCCAGATCTTGGCCACGTCTGCATTTGAGCCTTGGAGTCCAGCTGAGCGGCATGAGCACGTGGCAGCTGCAGAGGCTCAGGGCCAGTGGTGGAGGGACCCACGCACAGCCCGGGAGGTTCTGGGATGATCCGATTAGGCACGTTCACAAGTCAGGCCCTTCCACACTTCCATGGGACACTAAATATGGGTGAATGCAGGACACATGTGTGCTCTCTCTGGGTGAGCCCTGAGCTGGGGACCCTGAGAGGCACAATGGCAGTCCCAGGCAGCAGTGAGAGAGAGAGGAGCAAACCGCTGGAGAGCGAGTTTGGTTTTTTTCTGTTGACACTGGCAATGCCAGAATGGGCTGGCACATGCCGAGACCTAGGGGGGAAGCACATGTGGGGACCCAGAGGAGGGCCAAGAGCAGAGGAAGCCCGCATCCCACATGCCCCCACAGACCACCCAGCCTGCGCCCCCCGTGTGTGCGCCGGTGCACATCACACCATCAAACCCCGACATCCCAGAGGGAGTTAAAGGCATTTGGTGGTCTGAAACATGAGAGCACATAAAATATGGTCGTAAATGAACTCAGCCTTGCAAATTGTGAAATCCAAGACACAGGCTGACTTTTTCCCGTTTCAGAGTAAACACTGCAGTAAGAAGGCAGCGAAGGCCAGAGATGATGTGGGAGCCCCATTCCGTGGCGAGATCCACTACCCCACGTCGAGGTGCCTCTCAGATCGCAGAGCTTCTGTGGGGGGGGCGCGGGGAGCGGTTGCGATGCTGAGATATCCCACCCTTGACACTGCACTGCTCCCGAGAGAGTTGCGAGAAAGGGTTTGCTGGGATGCAAGGGCCTGCCGGGATGGGAATGGCGGCCGCAGGCAAGGGGAGGGCGGTGAGAAAGGACGTTTCCTGTCTTGAGTGGAAATTCCGTCCTCTGCTTGTCAGCTTCACGGAGGCAGAATTACCGTCCGTTTGGTTCACTCCTGCACCTAGAGTGGAGCCCGGAGCACAGCAGTGCTCAACAACCCTTGGTGAGTGAGCGAGCGAGCGAATGAACGAGCCATCCCCTGGGCAGGCAGAGAGGGAGGCCCGAGACAGACTGAAGAAAACAGGGCACTGTCCCAGGGGCCTTTCGTGGCAGGCCGAGGCCTGGGCATGGCTCTGCAGACCCTGGCAGGCAGCAGCGATGCAGCCGCCCCCTGTGCTCTTGCCTGACTGTCCCAGGCACTGTGGAAGGGAGGGGCAGGTGTGGGGACGGCAAAGACCACAGCCGCACACATCCCGGCCTTCCAGGGCAGCCGGGGGCTTGGCGCAGCGTCTTGCTGTAAAGCGTGTGGTGCCTCCGGGGCTTCTCCCGCCGCACCGACCACCGGCCAAGCAGGAGACAAAGAAGAGCAGAGCCAGGCAGCCGGCAGGGGGGCCAGGAACAGGGCCACGCAGAAGCCAGGCCCAGCAGACAGGGTTTGTGACATCGGGAGGAAGCCACCGCAGCGCCACGGGCAGAGCGTGCTGGGTGTGGGGGCACGGACGCGCTGGGTGACGCCGAGGAGACACGGAACCCCCCGCGCCTCCCTCTGTGGAATGGCACCGACTCCCAGGCCCCGGTGAGATGGCGCTGTGCCAGCACGTGGCTCCATGGAGACATATCGGTACGTGGCCGAGAGCAACCATGGAACCCCTGGCCCACCCGAGGAGGCCAAGGTCTCCCTGCACACCGCGGCTGTCCGCCCTGCCTCAGGTGCCTCTCCCCTTCCACCGCTGCCTGCCAGACTCACCGTGCTCTTCCCGGCTCTGTTTGCAGAGTCTCCGTGAAGTTTTCCAAGATCAGCTCTCCCTACCGCATCCTCCTCCTCCTCCATCAGAGCTAACACGTGCCAAACAGGTTCCAAGTACCAAGCACAGTGCTAGAAGCTTCACAGACGTTATCTAGTTCAATCCTCCCAACACCAGTTATGAGAGTGATGTCATTATCCTTTTTTATAAGAAAACCACTGCAGCTCAGAGCAGGTGAGCGGCTTCCCTAAGGCCATCTGGCTGGTGAGAGGTGGGGGCCGCATTCGAATACGGGTCTGGGAGGACAAAGCTCACTCTTGACCTGGGGACACGTTGCCAGCCATGAGACAGTGGATGTGGCCTCCAACGTTGTCCCTGGCGCTCTATGCATACGAGGGAGCCCCGACCCTTTTCCCTCAGGGTTTGTTTCATATGCTCGTCTCTACCCAAGACCCTGGGAGCTGGGGCTCCTCAGAGCCAGGACCACGCCCCAGCTGCAGGCATGCGCTGCGCCCTCTCCTCTTGGGTCATCAGCCCCGACCTGGCGAACTTCTGCTGGGCTCCGGGCCCTCCCTGCTCCTTGCAGCCGCCTGTTCCCAGGGCTCCCCCAGTTCTCCCTGGTGCTGAAATGGCTGGCGCGGAAGCCTGTCTCCCGAGACTGTGAGCTCCTGGAGGGGACTGGGCCTGACACCTCCAGGTCTCTGGGGCCCAGCACAGGACCTGGCCAGGTTGGAGTTCAGTGTTGGTTGGGTGAATGAACCCAGTCCAATGCGGACGGATTTTGAAGTGGACCTGGAGTTGGAGGGCTGGCCGGAGTATTGGTTTTGCATAATAACTGAGTGATCTCAGACAAGTCCCTTCGCCCCTTCGAGCCTCAGTTTTCTCATCTGTAGAATGGGGACCACCTGAGGCAAAGAGAGACGGAAGCACTTCATAAACTCTGAGTTGCCAGTCGTGAGGTGAGATGATGGGGGTCCCATAGGCCAGGGTCCCGGGAAGGCCTTTTGGGCCTGTCCTTGCTAAGCCAAGCAGGCATTTTCAAAGGCTCACAGCTATCATCGATTTTCCTAAGACACAAGTCAATACAAAAGATTGTTGGGTTACTTTAAAAAACACTGTAACAGAGACTCCTTGCACCAACAATTTAGCTTAGCGAGTTTGCTCTGGTGGTACAGGCCCCGGGCTGTCCCGTACCTGCAGCTGGAACCCATGAAGAAACTTTGGACCATTAATTAGAACCATTTGTCCTTCCAGCGAACAGCAGGTGGCTGGGCCAACTTAGAAAGAGATGCTCATTAGAGCAGCATGTGCGCTTTGACCCGTTCGTCTGACTTCCGGGAATTTGTCCTAAAGAAATAATCCCAAATATGGAAAGGCTTATGAACAAATAAACAGTCTTTGCAGTATTTCTTACAATAGCTGAGAAACTGGAATCGACCCGAATATCCGATGGGGGAGCGTCCTGCTGCTGTTCCCCAACTCGATGGCATTTTTTTGCCCACTGAGGAGCAGCCAGGAAGACTTTGCAGCACGCAGGGTATGTTCACAATAGAATGTTAACGGTACTCTGAGATGGACTATGTAAACTGTGCATATATTAATAAAATAATGGACATGAATACGCCACAATTCTAGTTGTGTCAATAGGCTGCGGTTGAGGGTAATTTTTGTTTCCATCTTCCCAACTTTCTGCTGTGTGGTTATGGTTAACAGTATATTATACATTTAAAAAAATCAAAAACAAAAAAACAAAGGAAAAGGTTCGTTTTCCTAGGACAGGGGTAGAACTTCTGACCTGAAGGGAAAATAAGTTCTGCAGAATCACTGGTATTGTCTACTTCAAGTTTTTTTTCTTTAATGAAAAAATAATGCATGTACAGCACAAAAAATATTCAGTGTGAAAGGTATACAAATACCCTAATAAAACTGCCTTTTTCCTCCAATATTCTGTCTGTATTTATGTATATTTTAACAAATCCCAGTATATGTATAATTTTAAGTTCTACTTTAATTTTTATTTTTTTAAATTAAAATTAATGTTTTATTATTTCCTGTGACCATAGTGATCTCATTGTTAAAGTTTTCTTTTGGGTTGAATTATAGTTGCAACTTTTTTTTTAATTTCAGAATATTACGGGGCTACATAAGTTTAGGTTACATATATTGCGTGTTCACCGCCGGTCAGAGCCGCATCCCCCAGACAGTGCGTGTCTCACCCATTAGGTGCGAATGTACCCATCCCCTCCTCCCCCCGCCCGCCCAACACCCGGTGAATACTACTTCCATATGTGCACATAAGCGTTCACTTTAATTTTTATTTTGTTTAAAAACAAGTACCTTGGTTAGCACGGTCTTCGTATTTAGAGATTTAAAGAGTTACACGATATTCCATAGTGGAGATGTATTGTGTTTACTTAACTATTCCTTTATATTACGTATTAATTGTTTCTATTTACAATTCTGCTTCTATTATATATCTCATGGCAATAAGTATAGTTGAACACAATGTACATGTAGTTGTACATAATGAATATGCAAATCTTATAATTTTCCTTTATATCAGCCATAGCAAATTAGAAAACATGATAGAAAAAAGTATTCCACTCGGAATGGCAGTAAAAATATAAAGTGCTTCAAACTAAAGAGGTAAACCTCGAGGACATCATGCTAAGCACAATAATCCAGACACAGAGGAAAATACTGTATGGTCTCGTTATATGTGGGGTCTAAAAACAAAAGTCTAACACATAGAAACAGAGGATAGGACGGTGGTTACGAGGGTGGGGGTGGAGGAGGAGATGCGGGTGCAGGTCAAAGGACACAGAGTTGCACATATGCAGGGGGAGGCTAGAGAGGGAGGCATGAGGTCTGTCCATGAGAACTACAGCTGGTAATACTGTACTATGTTTGGGGTTTTTGCTAAGGAATGGACTTTAGGTGCTCTTGCCACACACACAGAAATGGTGACGGTGTGAGATGACGGGTATGTTCGCTTGCTTGAGTGTAGTAGCCCTTTCACTGCGTGTGAGTATGAATGTATGAAAACATCATATTGTGCACCTTAGATATAGACAATAGAAATAAATAAAATCAACCAATAAAGAAAAAGGTGCAAGACCTATACTTTAAAAACCAGGAAGTTTTAATACACATATATAAAAGAAGATTTGAATAACCAGAGAGACAATTTTGGCATTGATAGAATCACTGTTGAAGAGACACTATTGCAGTCAGATCTCTTTTGGTTGCAATGAACACAAAGTTACTTTAAGCAAAAAGGGGGGCTAACAGAAGGATTCTATACTGCATGGGTCTCAAGCTTGGCTGCACCCTAGAATCACCCAGGGATACCCCACACCCAACCCTGGAGATGCTGGCCTAATTGGTTGGGCTGCAGCCTGGGTGTCAGAATAACGCGCAGCCGGGTTTGAGAACCGCTGTGGTCAAGGATCTCACGGAGTACACGAATCCAATTAGCTGGTCTGGGGGTGGGGGCAGGAGCCACAGAGGGCCATGTAATATAAATACTTCTTCCAGGGACCAACCCTGTGGTCATTAAGGTGTGGTTCTCAAAGAAGAGGAAATCATGGGTTGAGCGCAATTCCCCAAAGGTGCCCACTACATTCCACCCCTTGGCCGCCTGATATACAGACACCCTTTCTGCCATATATATGAACATACTCTGGCTTACCTCAACACAACTATCTCACATACAACTTCCAAGTTATTAATATTAACTTTCCCTATACCAGAGGCAACCAAAGTCATGTCCAGCTATTCCATCCAGAGGCAATGAAACTGGGACCCCTGTTTTCAGTGTCCACCATCTTTAGGGGCCGTTCATTCCTCCTTTAATTCTGTAACAATCCATGTATCAATTGGGACTCTCGGCTGCAAGCAATGGAAAGCCACTCTGCTGATGGATGTAGGAAGAATTTATTGAAATGGTATTTGTCAGCTCATAAAATCATACTACAGACTAAGCCTGGAAGTTGGGCTTAAACAAAGACTTCTGCAGTATAGCCAGGGCCACAAAGCCAGGCAGGTGATGGCACGGCCACCATGCCACCCTGCTACCACCATTCCACGCTGCTATGCCACAGCTTGCTCTGCTGCCAGCACTGACACTGGGAAGACCATGTCCTTGCTGCTGCCACTGCTTCTGATGGCCAACCAGCCTGCTCACCAGCCCTGTCCCTTCCCACCACCAGTTTCCACGACAAAGATCTCGGGTGGCCACCTTCAGTGGGCTGGCCTTGGTCCCTGGCTAGCACCCCAACTTCAAGGGAGGCTGGTGGGGGAGAAGTGAGATGTTCATTTCCACATTGGGAAGAAAGCAGGGACTCCAAATGAGGCTCTTAAGTGGGGAATACTTCAAACCTAGGGAAAAAAAGATAGATGCTGTTAACTTAAATAAGTGACTAGAAACCAGGAGAGTCACACTCAATTGAGATTTATTAAGCCAAGATTTTAAGGATGCATCCAGGAAAGGCACAGCCCACAAAGTATCTGCTGTGGACTGGGCTCTCTTTAGAAGAGGTTGAGGATTTTGCATTTAAAGGAGAAAAGAGGGTGCACGGGAAAAAGAGGGGTGGAGGAGGTGAGCTGTGTGGCAATTGATGGCATTTTATTTGGTGCCCAGTGAATCTACATAAGACGAACATTCGGAAAGGGAGTACAGGAAGTAGTCAGTGTTGGGAATCTTCTCAGGGTGGGGAGAAGAGGGACCACATCTCTTCCTTGATTTGCATCCGTGGAGATAAACTTGTAATTGACATTTAAGAGTTTATTTAGGCTACAATCCTAAGGTTATAATGGACATGCACTCATTTTGTAGGGGCTGTATATCTTGAGGGTTTTTTTTTAGGGTTGAAGGAAATAAGAAATATTTTAACCCAAGTTCATTTCTTTGTCATATTTTGAGAGGGCTTTGGGCAAACAGGAATATCTGCAAGGCTGTCTAGGTGGGAGGCTGGGGGAGAGATTTGCATTTGTAGAGAATCTCTGTTAAATGTCACCAGGCTCTGCCTGTTTGATCCCCAACAGGTTTGCAGAGAGTCTGGCCCTCTTAACGTCTGAATGAAAGCATTTCCCTGGGGCTGTTTGTCTGTACAGCCAGGCCCCCTGCCAGCCAAGCTTGCTTCCTCCCTCCCGTACCCAATCCAAAAAGAAAATCCTGTACAGCCATTTCCTAAGCCCCTTTCTCTCTTAAAAGAGGACCTTGTACCCCACTGGGGAGAGGATGGCAGTGCTTGCGTGACTCAGTCCTCAGGCTCAGTTCTCCCTTTTGGCAATGAATTTTGGGGGGTCATGAGATTTTTATTTTTACTTGTTCTTTACAATGCGCATTGTGACCCCACTTCCCTGACCGGCGACCTTGACTGCAGTTAATTTATGGAACCCCATTCCTAAGCCGTAGGTAGAGTAAGACAGAAGAGACGCAGATCTGTCCCGAAACAAACAGAAGCCCTGTCCCAGGAAGGACTGCCCCAGGCTCCACTGCTGCCCCGGGCTCGAGGGGGCAGTTTCCCCAGAACTCACTCGGTTAGGGTTCCCTCATTTTGTCAAGATGGGGACAAAATCACATTTGCTTCCGTCATGTCATGGTTTGGTTTTGTTTTTGTTTTCACCGCAGAAGCACCGATGCTTTAGTGTTTTTGACACTCACTTTTTCCAGCTCCATTAACCACCGTTAGAAGAGCCCAAATATCACACCCCTCCCCAGCGTTAGGGTCTCATCCTTGCCTTCCTCCTGTGGCACGGAAGCTTCCGTCTCCAAAGCTCAGGGACTATGCCTTTTATTAAAAAAAATATAGAGCTTATTTGGGCCGTGTTTGAGGACTGCCACCCGGGAGCATAGGTTCAAGTTGCCCTGAATATGCCCCCAGGAACTATGTTTTAACATAAAAACAAATGATGGTCATTTTATTTGAACTCACCTGACCCGTAGAGGGTCCCAGGCCAGCTGAGTTCCTTGAGTGTCCCGGAATGTTGTGCTCTCCCTCTGCTCGCTTCCCTGGTTCCAGCCCCAGTTGATCACCACGCCCAGGAACACCCCTCCCTCACCCCTCCAGCTGCACGGGTGTGCTCAGGACTGGACGCTTAAACGACACAAGTATGTGTTCTGGAGGCTGGAAGTCCAAGATCAAGCTGACACGGCAGGGTCGGTTCCATCTGAGGCCTCGCTTCTTGGCTTGCAGATGGCCGTCTTCTCCCTGTGTCCTCTCACGGTTGTCCTTCTGCGTGTGTCTGGGTCCTACTCTCCTCTTCTTACAAGAACACAGGTCCTAAAGGATTGGGGCCCACCCTAATTCTACCATTTTACCTTAGTTACCTCTGGAAAGGCCCTATCTCCAAATACAGGCACATTCTGAGGGGGCTAGGACTTAAACAGATGAATTGTGGGGGGAGGCAGAGTTCAGCTCGTAACGCTGAGCGATCGCTGGGTACCGTGCGGGGTGGGCTCTGTGGGGTGGTGAGAGATAGCTGAGGACCCTGACAGGCCTGGGTTGCCTCCCGGCCCTGCCACTGGTCCACGTGAAGCCACTGGGTCCCGTGTGATCCTGCCTCCCTTGCCGTGGAACAGCGAGAGCATGCCTTCCTCCTGCGTGAACAGAATGAGACCAAAGGCCTGTCACATGCTGGGGCCCGGGACGCGTGGAGATTAACATCCCTGGACAGCCCTGTAAGACAGGCTCCTAGGCAGGGAGCTGAGCATGCAGCCAGCTTCCATGAGATTCTTAAGCCCTCTTCGAGGCCTTTGGGTTTTGGCCACTGTCCACTGTCCACACTCCCTGGACTTTCTGCTCACCTCTCACCCCTCCCCTGACCACCCCCGTCCCTGTCCTGTGTTGAACCACACCCAGTACTTGAACCTAACACCCTCGCCCAGACCTGTGCGTTGCCTGCTTCCTCCTCTGGGATGTTCACGCCCCTCCTGGCCCCTTCCTCTGGCCCTGAACCTGCTTAGCTCCTACTCACCCTCGAGACTGTGTCAGAGCCAGCGTTAGGTCACCTCCTCCGGGAAGCCTTCTCTGGCCACTTCCTCACTGCTTCTTCAGCCCCCAGGGCTTCCCCATCACTGTCTTCCCTGAGAGTTGTCACTGGATATGGAGAAGCCCCATGAAGGCTCAGTGCGTGTCTGAGGCGCCCAGCATGGGCCCGTCACAGAGCAGTCGCTGTGTGCCCACTTTCCACGAGAATGAACATGGCGCTGCAGGGAGCCTTGAACCGGGCCTTGTGCTGCGTGGGAGGCACCGGCGCGAGGCGTGGGGGTTTAAGGGGAGCATCTGCTGGAGGGCTGGGAAAGCCCACCGGTCTCCAGATTTTATGTTTGTGGAATAATTCAGAATCTCTAACTTTCGCAGCCCGCTTGAAGGCATGGAATTCTGCAGTTCTTGCCCTAGTCACATGATCGCCCCTAGGACCTTCCAAGTGGGGAACAGACCCCAGTGGAGGACTGCAGGAGGGACTCAGAAGCAGACCCAGCAGTGGGAGTGGGGGTGTCTGGGCAGCCGCCCCGAGTGTCAGGGACTCTGCCACCTTCCTAGGCCACAGTCTCTGCTGCAGTTTCCTCGGCCGTAACGTGGAGAGGAGAAGGCCCATCTCCGCGGTGGCTGTCATGGTGTGCATGGCTCTGACCCAAAGCGTGTTTTTCTTACCACGCTGCATTGCCAGCCACTAGGAGCACAGCTTGGAGTCTCCACTCACGCACTCAGGACTTACTGAGCATCAAAGACGTACTCAATGCACAAGGGCACAGCACAAACAGGCAGACACAGCCCTGCCTTCAGGGAGCCCACGGAGAAGTGGGCAGAGAGGAAATCAGCACTTTCACAAAGAAATAAAGGAATAGGAGGGGGATACGTGTAATAAAGGGGGCAGGTGGGTGCAGGGCGGGGGATGCCAAGGCCTGGGGACTTGGACAGCAGGATGGGCAGGAAAGGCTGTCTGCAGAAGGGACATCTTGGCTGAAACCTGAAGGACAAGAAGGAGCCAGTCGAGCAGGGGGAAGGGAGACAAGGAAGGCAGGCAGGGGCTTGGGTCCTCCGGGAGCTGTGCAAAGGCCCAGGGGCTGCTGTGGGTGAGCCGTGGGTATGAGGCCAAGATGCGCCTGGGGCATGGGCCAGGGCCAGGCCCTGCACTGCTCTCAGAAAACATCAGGGAGGGAACGGGCCGGGAGTAGCACCAGCTCCAGGCGCAAAAATCGACGGAGGCCTCTGCTGCAGAGGCTGGGCAGCGTCAGAGCCATCTGTTTCCTGACTTGGGGAGAAACAGTCCACATGTGCAGACAATGATCTTTCAAACAAACGAAAAGCTATTTGTTATCAGGGGAGAGTGACCTGTTCTGCTCCTTCGAGATGGGAGGAAGCTGGAGTGTGACACGGGACATAATGAATGACTTCCTGCTCGGAGCAGATTCCTTGGGGTGTGTGTCAT
>RJWJ010017869.1:0-32377 GCA_004363605.1 Indri indri
TCCCTCATGAATACTGGGATGAGAGTTTGCCCCTTCCAAAATCATCTTCTTGACACTGCACCTCCAAGCTGCTTATTCTCTGGCCATTCCTCCCTCTGCGAAGATTGGTGTGTGTGTGTGTGTGTGTGTGTGTGTGTGTGTGTGTGTGTGTGTGTGTGTGTTGGGGGGTGTCCTCGGGAGAGGAGGGCCCTTACTTCCCTTCGTGAATCTGCATAGAGGGGTGCAAAAGAGCCTTTTGGTCTGTCCTCTGATTTATGAAAGGACTAAAAATTTGCCTTTAAAGTGATTTCGAAACAAGATTATATATATTTAACATACAGCAAGATAGGCTGATAAAACTGGATGTTGCTGTTCACCTTTCAGGTTTACGCTTGTATCCAATCCCTGGGCTACAGTGTCTGCAGTACACAATTTGTATACTGTGTAATTATCCTGTGAATAGTACAGCTTTACTGCTTGTATCTTTTTGTATTGCAAGGCATTAATTTGTTATATGTAAATGTTGAAAACATACCACCCGATTTTGCAATCTTATTTTGTAATTTCCTTATTTTTTAATACACTAGTAGCTACAAAAAGTGGAAATACCCCTGGCCTTTCTAAATATCTGAAAGGCCTCAAGAAAGATAATCTGAAGGTATCTCAACATCTAAAAGACCTTCCTGAAGAGGAAGAAGAGAGAAGGTGTTGCGGTTTTTAACAGTTGCAACAACAGTTAACGTATACTGACCATTTTTACATGCCAGGCACTGGCAGGTGCCCTAACTTAATTCACATTCATTAACATATTCAACATGTACTAATTCATTAAACCCTAACAACAACCCTATGAGGAAAGTATTATCTCCATTTTACAGATAAGGAAACTGAGGCATGGCTGGTATGTAGCTGTCTATCACACTTTACTGGAGCATTGTTGTAGGAAGCTAAAGAGAATTATAGAGTATGAGAGAAAAGGTCTGAAACCATATACAAAATATAACTTGTTGTGGTTAAAGGCAAAAGCACCTACAAGGTTAAACTCTTCATAAAGGCAGTTCCCTTCTGGAAGTCACATAATCCTAATCTTGTTTCTTGATCCTCACATTCTCATGTAAGAGCGCTGCTTTCCTCGCTACCACTCTCTGGAAAATTCCACCCTTCCTCACAAGGACTGTTCTTGCCCCAGGGCCAGCCCTCTTCCTCTACCAAGTGAAGTGTGTTCCCCATAGGTGAAAAACCTCAAGGTCTGAGTTATTCAGCCCAGAACAACACTGACAAAAGTGGGGGTAGCGGGGTTGATACTCCAGGTGTCTGGTCTTCTTCAGTGTGTCTCTGACATGGCAGGTGACAGTTGGAGATCTTTATTCTATCACAGCCTGTCCGTAACTGTTGGATCATACCTGTGTCTCCCAGAGATTAGCATTAATTGTCAGAGGCAGTTGAATCTTAGCCAACCCATAAGGATGTAGAGAAACTTCCCTAAATGCTTTATAATTTGCAAATGTGTCTTCTTCAACAATGAAGTTAGTGCTCTGGATTACTATGGTTAGTTTAATTAGCTCACTGTCCCCTCCCCTCAAACTGTGTTCTCTTGGGCAAACCCGGAAGGTGCAGTTCGCTCTCCCATGATACTCTACAACCAGGCATTACTCAGGCTACTAGAATGTCAGCATTTCTCTCCCTCCAGACTTTTACCTCCTCCATGAATATTGGGATTAGAGTCTGCCCCTTCCAGAATCACCACCTTGACACTGCTCCTTAAAGCTGCTTATTCTACCCATAACTGCCTGGGATGTGAGGGGGTGGATGAGAGCATGAAGGCTCAGGCCTTCCAGCTCCACCACAGTATAAATAAGGTCACCTGAGATTTTATTAAACACTCTTCCTCTACAATCTAAGTAATCAATAAAAGAGACTGTGGTTAATATTCACTGGTCACATTCTACCTCAGCACCAAAAGTATTTATCGAGAGTTCCCTGAGGGCCTGGTTGTTATTAAACACTGTAGAACTGCTTTCTTTGAGGCAAGTATCAGGCTCTGGCCCTTACCCAGATAAGTGGTGAGAAATCTCATGTTAATGTTCCATTGTGGTAAATAGTACTTGGGGCTGGCCCTAAGGAGAGGAATATTGGGCACTATAAACAATTCAAAGGCAGTTTTTAGAATGAAAGCAAGCAATGCTCTATAAATTGTTCACAATGCCCAGAATAAAAAGTGTTCCAAAGCACTTTTACACCTACTATATTGCTTCAATCTCACAATAACCTAGAAAGGTCATTAGACTTGGCATCATTACCTACATTCAATAGACCAGGAAATTGAGACTTGGAGAGTTTAAGTGATTGGGCAAGGTTGCCCAGCTAATTAATCACAGAATAAACCTTGCTTCCTGACATCCTAGTCCAACTCTTGCCAAAGCATTGAAGTTTGTCTTCTCTGTATCTGTAAAGCATTTTACAATTATGCCCTCTAATGCATAGTTCTATTGACATCAGGGTTTTGTTTTTTTGTTTTTTGTTTTTTGTTTTTTTGAGACAGAGTCTTTCTCTGTCACCCAAGCTAGAGTGCCATGGCATCTAGCTCACAGCAACCTCAAACTCTGGGGTTCAAGTGATCCTCCTGCCTCAGCCTCTCTAGTAGCTGGGAGTACAGGCGGGTACTACCACACCTGGCTAATTTTTTTCTTCCTTTTTTTTTTTAGTAGAGACAGGATCTTACTCTTGCTCAGAGATCAGGCTGGTCTCAAACTCCTGACCTCAAGGGATCCTCCCGCCTCGGCCTCCCAGAGTAGGATTACAGGCATACGCCACCATGTCCAGCCTCTACTGACATCTTTTTAGACTCACTTAATCTTCACAACCACCCTATGGGTAAGAGTACTCATTATGCCCATTTTATAGATGAGGAAAATTTACAAAGTTACTCACCCATACACCCCTGTATAATTATACTTGGAGTGCCCTTCTAGCATCTTAGTATGTTCAGTGTTGCATTAATCAAGATTACAAGCTTGAGATCTTGGTATGATCTCTGAAACAAATGTGCTTAAAGGGGAAGGGGCAAAGGTTCTTGATGTAAACCAGGAGCCAGCAACAATTCTGGTCATTATCATTGACGTTAGGAACAACTTCTGAAGAGTTATTGCCAATTCATTTTCAAGTACTAAAACAATTCATTGGGGAAAGAATAGTCTGTTCAACAAATGATGCTGGAACAACAGGATCTCCATGTGTACGAGAATGAAATTGGGTCTCTACTTCATACCATGTATAAAATTAACTCAAAATGGATCACAGACTTGAATTCAAGAGCTAAAACTGCAAAACTCCTAGAGGAAAATGTAGGAGTAAATCTGCAGGACTCAGGATTAGGCAATAGTTGCTTATATACAACACCAAAAGCACAAGTAACAAAAGAAAAAATAGATAAATTTGACTTCATCAAAATTAAAAACTTTTGCACTTCAAAGGACACTATCAAGAAAGTGAAAAGACAACCCACAGAATGGGGGAAAATATTTGCAAACCATTTATCTGACAAGGGACTTATATGCAGAATATATAAAGAACTCTTACAAATCAACAATAGAAGGACAAATAATCCAATTAAAGTATGGGCAAGAGAGATTGAATAGACATTTTTCCAAAGAAGATATACAAATGGCAAATAAGCATGTAAAAAGATGCTCAACATCATTAGCCATCAGGGAAATACAAATCAAAACTACAATGAGATACCGCTTCATACTCACTAAGGTGGCTATAATCAAAAAGACACGATAAAAATAATAAGTGTTAATGAAGATGTGGAGAAATTGAAACCCTCATACATCACTGGGCGGAATATAAAATGGAACAGCTACTTTGTAAGTCTGGCAGCTACTCAAAAGTTAAACACAGACTCGGAAGGCTGAGGTAGGAGGATCGCTTGGGCCCAGAAATTTGAGGCCAGCCTGGGCAATATAGGGGGACCCTGTCTCTGAAAAAACAAAAACCAAAAACAGAGTTACCATATGACCCAGCAATTCTGTTTGTAGGTATATACTCAAGAGAATTGAAAAAGCGTCTTCACAAAAATCTGTACACAAATGTTCATAGCAGCATTATTCACAGCAGCCAAAAAATAGAAAGCACCCGAATGTACATCAACTGCTGCAGGGATAAACAAAATGTGGTATATTCATACAATAGAATAACATTCAGCCATAAAAGATGAATGAAGCACTGATATGTGCTATAAGATGGATGAACCTTGAAAACATCATGCTTAGTGAAAGAAGCCACACACGAGATGCCATGTATTGTATAATTCCATGTGTATAAAATATGCAGAACGTACATGAGGGGCTGCAGGGGTTGGGGGGAAAAAGGGAAGGGAAGTGACTGCTAATGGATATGAGTTTTGGAGGAGAAGGTCATAATATTGTTCTGGAATTATATGGTGGAATAGTGTCATACCTTGTAAATATACTGTACTAAAAAAAAATCGCTGAATTTACATCTTAAGAGAGTGAATTGTATGTGAAGTATATGTCAATTAAAAAATAACTTCTGGCTTCTCACAGATGCTACATTAAGAAAAACAAGTCACCTCATCCAGGGCACCTACGCTGATCATCAGGGACCCAAGTAAGAAAAGAACAATGCTCAGCAAGTCATTAGGGAGACCAGATTGGTTGTAATAACTCTAGAAGTACTCTAGTAGCACTCCATGCTAGTCCCTAGGGAGCATGCAGTCATGCTTTATACGATGACAAGCCACAAAGTGATACTGTGGCTGAAATCTAGCCTCAGGACCAAGCTGGGTTTTTTTCTCAGTCAACTCCATCCCGTAATCTTTCAAGCATTTCCTCTGCAGCAACTGAAAGAAGGAAGGTCAAGTTTACGTTTCATTGTCAGATAATTGAACCCAATTCAGCACATCTTTACTGAGCACCTGGGAAGTTCCAGACAGTTGCTAGACACAAAGAAATCAGCTGTGATGAGGATGGCCACATCCTTGCTTTCAGGGAGCTTATATTCTAAAACAAAAGGCAGATAACAAAAAGTATGCTGGTTCTCTAATTTCTCACCCATTCCCAATCCATTCTGTGGTCTTTTCTGACCCACTCTGTGTCCTGGAGAGGTTGAGCTCTGTGAATTGTATCACCCAGGCTCTTTTGCACTGGCAGGAGTTTAGACAGCAGGGAGAGGTCAGGATATTTCTTGTGCCATTCCTGCCCTCCTTCGGCACTACATTTCTGGCAGCAGCTTTCAACTGCTACACCTTCCGTAGGACAGACCGTCCTCCACAGTTCCGGCACTTACTGGTAATTCTATTTTCGTCTTTTGCCTTTTCATATCTAGACATGTGTGGTAGAGCAGCAGTCCCCAACCTTTTTGGCACCAGGGACAGGTTTCATGGGAGAGAATTTTTCCATGGACTGGGTGTGGGGGGGTGTTGGTTTCAGGATGATTCGAGCACATTACATTTATTGTGCAGTCAAATCTCTCTGCTAATGATAATCTGTATTTGCAGCCGCTCCCCAGTGCTAGCATCACTGCCTCAGCTCCACCTCAGATCATCAGGCATTAGATTCTCATGAGGAGCAGCAACCTAGATCCCTCGCATGCGCAGTTTACAGTAGGATTCACGCTCCTATGAGAATCTAATGCTGCCTCTGATCTGACAGGAGGCAGAGCTCAGGCAGTGATGTGAGCAATGGGAGCGGCTGTGAATACAGATGAAGCCTCACTCTCTGGCCCACTGCTCACCTCCTGCTGTGCAGCCCGGTTCCTAACAGGCATGGACTGGTACCGGTCCACAGCCCGGGGATTGGGGACCGCAGTCGTAGAGTATCTCCAAAGACAGCCAGTAATGATTCATGTCAACTCTATATGTACATGCTGCTTCTCTCCTCAAATGGTATTTCACCTCCCCTTGAATCTGGACTTGCTTTGTGACTTGCTTTGACCAGTAGAATATGGCAAATGTGTTGCCCTGTCAGTTCTGGAACAAGTCTGTAAGTGGTCTGGCAGCTTCCACTTTGACTTTATCAGGATCCAGCCACCTATTACGAGTTTGGGATAAATTATTAAATAATGAGAGGCCACACAGAGAGAAAGAGGGAAGGGCCTGGCCCACGCCTTGCCATTCCATACACCCCAGCCAGAGCAGCAGCTGTGTGAGCGAGCCCATCTTGGATCCTGCAGCTCCAGTCTAGTTGTTCCAGCCAACTCCCTGAAGAGCAGAGTCGAGATGAGCCATTTCTACCAAGCCCTGCTCAAATCAAAGACTTGTGAGCAAATCAATGATGGCTGTTTTTAAAAGTCATTAAGTTTTGTGGTGGCCTGTTACACAGCAATCGAGAACAAACGCATGGTAATGGCTTCTCATTGCAACTAGTCCCAGGTGCTTACGCATCCTAGGTAATTCCCTTCATCCTAACCTTGGCTCCATAAAGGGTCCCTTCACTTCATTCTGTTCAATGAAACTCTTTTGAGTTCTGTTTTCTGCTGTGACCCTGCCCACTACAACAAATAAATAAATAAATCAAACAACCACAGGTTCTCGTTGGTACCAGGATGGAAACAAATAGGTTGCTGTGATAGGAAATGACGGAGAACCAACCTCAGGGAGGGTAGTTAGGGAAGGCCTCTCCGATGCACTCTTCCTAAGCCAGTTAACATCTACAGCAACGAGGTTCATGGAAGTACGATGTGAGAGGAAGCCAGGTGCTGGCAAACTCAGCAGAGGAATCCACTTCAGGTGCAAGCCATCCTCTCTTCAGACTCTCTGCCATAGGCCACTGAGCAAGGGCTTGCAACTGCTTTCGAATCTCTGTGCATCTCACTCATTTCATTCTTCCTACTAGGCTAAATATTTGGAGTAGAAAAACAAACAATGGGAATGATTCCTTCCCTGCTCACCTGCCTTCCGTATCCCAATACAACTGACAGTGCAATTTTGAGGGGTCTGTGCCATATTGGCCAAGAAGAAACAGAACTGAAAACTGGGAGAGTTCAACACAGCAAGAATGAGAATAGCAGGGACTTTACACAAGGTATGAAAACACAGCTTTGCTTCAATTATAAGCACTTTGAATTCAAAGCAACATATTTTTATCAATCCAATTGGCAAAAATTCAAAAGAGCAATAGCATTTAGCGCTGGTGAGGACGTGACAAAACGGGCTCTTCAATATGTTGCCTGTAAGAGTGAGAACTGCTCTATAACCTCTTCGGTACACAATCTGCCAATATCCAATTAAGTAAAAAATGCATATCCTCCCTGTGCCCACTTTTGAGAATCTATTCTAAATACCATATGTAATGATAAATACACAAAGATCTATTTTATTGCAACATTGTTTAGAGTGGCAAAAATATTATAGAAATAAACTATCCATCAACGGGAGAATGTTTCAATAAGTTATGGTGATTCATATTAAGGTATTACATCATTATTAAAAAGAATGGGTTGAATCTATATTTATTGAACCAGAGGGATATCCATGATATATTAGTGAGTGTTTTTAAAAGCAAGCATCATACATAACATGATCCCCAAAACAAAACCTACATATGTGCACATATTTTGATTTCTATCTGTCGGAGCATGGAGTGTGGAAAAATATATATTGAGCTTTTTAACAAAATTACCATATTAACTTTTTCTTTACACAGTTGTGGAGTATTTTACTTGTTAAAATGAGTGCATGTTACCTTTTTTTCGGTGTATATTACTTCTAATTTTAATTCTCCCGTTTCCACCCCTCCTGCCTCAGGCATGCATGGTTCTAAATTTTTTCACCTTGGATTAGTTTTTCCCTTTCTAGAATTTTACATGAATGTAGTCATAACGTTTTGTGCCTGGCTTCTTTCGTTCACTCTTATTCCTATGAAATTCATCCAGCTTGTTGCATATATTAGTAATTCATTCCTTTTTGTTGCTGAGTCCTATTCTGTTCCAATGCATACCACTATTTGTTTATCTATACCCTGTTGATGGACATTTGCATTGTTTCTATTATAGTTTGTGGCTATTTTGAATAAAGCTGCTATGAACATTCTTGCATGAGAATTTTGATATAGCTTTTTATTTCTCTTGGATAAATACCTAGGAGTTGAATTGCTGTCAAAGGGTACATAGATGAGGATACATGAGCATCTTTTACTTTTGTAAAAAACCTAGTAAGAACATTTTAAAGAAAAAAATGTTGACGAAAGAGAATAAATTTGTATGAAAAATAGTAATATTAATACTCGCTACCTTTTTCTCCACTCCCTGCCCTCCTGATACATATTTGAATCTGTCAGATCTTGGACTTTCCAGGTCAGGTCAGCGACTTACTGCTTTTCAGGGTGAATCATCAAACATGGGGAAATTCTAATGTTAAACCTGCCCAAGAGTAACTGGGTTTTGATACCACCCACCAGAAGCCGTAAGACTCAAGTGAAACCTCAAGAGAACTGCTAGCACACAGGAAAATCAGCTTCCGTCAGCAGACACTACTTGCAAACAAAATAAAACTCATGACACTTGTATTCCATAATAACAGGGTGTCCCCCAAATAGATACTTGACATTAAAAAGAAGAAGAGAATATGTTCTGAAACTAGTCAAATCAACGCAGCAAGAATGAGAATAGCATACGTAACCTCAACCTCAGTGAGGGTTTGTAAACAAATTGTGAACCAAAGCTTGGTAACTTCCAAATCTAAACTGAAAGTCCAAAAATCCATTCAATACCATGACGACCTATTCTTAGGAAGGATTCCTGAGATTGGCTGGAATATAAATATGATGTAAAAGAAGAATGTACAGTAGCCCCCCTCCCAACCTTATCCACAGTTTTACTTTCTGCAGTTTCAGTTACCCACACTCAACTACAGTCTGAAAATATTAAGTGGAAAATTCCAGAAATAAGCAATTCACAAGTTTTAAATTGCCTACTGTTCTGAGCAGTGTGATGACATCTCATGCCATCCAGCTCCATCCCACCTGGGCGGTGAATCATCCCTTTGTCTAGTGGATCCATGCTGTCTGCGCCACCCACCCGTTAGTCATGGACATGGTCTGCTCCTGACATCCAGCCATCGACATTGTCATGGCTCGACGATCCTGGACCACCTGAAGCAGATGCTTCTCCTTCTGACATATTGTCAGAAGGTCAATAGTAGCCAAACACTACATCACAATGCCTACGTCATTCGCCTCACTTCGTCCCATCACTTAGGCATTTTGTCATCTCACATCATCGCAAGAAGAGTGAGTACAATACAATAAGATATTTGAAAGAGAGAGTACATTTACATAACTTTTATTACAGTATATTGTTAAAATTGTTCTATTTTGTTATTATTGTTGTTAATCTCTTACTATGCCTAATTTATAAATGAAACTTTATCATAGGTATGTATACACAGGGAAAAACATAGTATATATAGAGTTTGATACTATCTGTGGTTTCAGGGATCTTGGAACGTATCACCCTCAGGTAAGGGGGACCACTGTACTGCCACACCGTCAATGATAGATTTTACCAGTAACTGCTGAGCTCATGGCCACCACCACCCCTTTTTCTGACAACTGGCCTTGAGTCCTAACACATAGGAGGGTCACAGTATCACTCTTTCCTCCTGGCTACAGCTGTTTAGACCAGGATAGACACCTGGTAGATCAGGTTTGGATTCTAAGTGCCATGGGAAGCCACTGAAGTATTTTGTGCAGGTAGTAACAGGGTCCAATTTATGATTTGAAAAGTTTTGGGGGTATCTATAGACATGATTACAGTTAATATTGGCAGTAGGAAGGGAGAAAAGTAAGCCACAGAGACCACACCCCTCCAACATCTAGAAGCGGAAAGAGGAAAAAAAGTTTTCCAAGGAGCCTGAAATACAGGAAGAACCAGGAAACTATGGGGTGATGAAAGCTGAGAGAGGAGTTTTGAAAAGGGAGAAGTAATCAACCGTGGCTACCTGCAACTAAAGGACACGGGGAGCATTGCAGGGGGGAAGGACATGCCTTTAACCCTCGCTCAGGTGAGGCAAAGACATAAAGTGTAACCATAATGTTTGTACCCTCATAATACTCTGAAATAAAAAAAAAAAAGAATGAAGAGGGGTTCATTTGTGAAGAAGAGGACCTTCTGTTACAGGGAGCAGAGAAATGGGGCTGTAGCTGGGAGATGAAGTGACAAGGAATTGAATAAAGTATGTTTGTAGCTTCTTCTTCTTTTTTTACAAGACAGCCTACCATTGGATGTTTATAGCTTCTTGTGGCACTTAAGATGATAATCTCAAAAGGTTGTTTCCTGAACTTGATGTACAAGTCCGTCCGTGTTTTACCAGTCAGGGTCCAGCAGCAAACACGGGCACACTTAGGGAGTGTAGCTAAAGACATTGTAATGACGGGACAGTGTACCACTGTGCAGGTGGGATAAGGAAATCAACAATGTTTGGGGTTAGCATGGGGACAAAGACATTGCCACTCCAAGCCTTAAGAGGCACGGGAAGGAAACAGAGTGAGCTAGAGCCGCCCAACACCAGCAGCGACCACAGAAGCATGTGCCAAAGCAGGGACGAGAGGGAACAAAAAGCACGACCTCTCTCTCTTCCACCTTCTGATCACCCCTCACAAACCTGGCAGAACCCAGAAGCCATGAGACTGCAGGTCAGAATGTCTACAGAGGTCAGAATGGATGGAACAGGACAGAGAGAGAGAAGGGCTTGAGCAGGCAAATAGCCCGCACACCCCTGCTCACCTCCCAGGCTCACCTCTGCCCGTGCTCCTCCTCTCTCTCCAGCCTCAGGGAGCTCCCTTGCAGGTTCCGGAACTTACTGAGCGGCATCCTACCTCAGGCCTGGGCACAGGCTGACCTGGAACACTCCTTTCCTCATGAACTCAAAATAAGCCTTCCCCCCTCACCTTAAATGTCACTTTCCCAGAGAGGCCTTTCCTGGCCCTCGCCTCCACCTAGTCTAGGTGAAATGCCACTGCCATGTTCTCTCATAGCGCCCTGCTCTTTCCTTGTGCAGCATTTGTCATAGTTGGCACTTGTAGATTTATCGCGGCATCATTTGTTTAATATCCATCTCCTCCGTCAGAGTGTAAACTCCATGAGAACAGGAATTGTGTCTCTTTTTCACATTGTGAAAAATAATAATTCTTGGCAATGGGTAAATGACCAAATACATATTTCTTGGAAGACTTAATGAGCCTGTTCTAACACTCTCTCCCGCATTGCCTGAGATCTCTGGATACAAACAGTTTAGCAATAATATGTCTGATTTAACGAGTCATTTTTATATGCTAAGTGCTATGCTAGAAATTTAGTGTCCGTCATCTCATTTACTCTTCAAAACAACCTGAGAAGACAGAGACTTTTATCAGCTCCATTTTTCCAATGAGGGAGCTGAGACCAGAGAGGTCAAGTCATTTAGCCAAGGTCACACAGTTCTGGTAGAGCCTGGGTTTGAACCAAGGTCTTGCTGACACCAAAGCTGGCTCTCTGAACTCCTCCTGTGCCCTGCACGGCCTCCTTAAATATCTGTGGTTTTTGTTTGTTTGTTTTTATGCCTATCTTTCATATGAGACTATGAGGGGACCCACTTGGAACCACAGAGTTGGCATAAGGATTATTTTAAACTGAAGACATTTGAGATTCAACAGATGCAGAAAGAAGCCTTCTCAGAGCTTCCCTTATCTGACTCAAGGCAGAAACTTCTGAGACATGAAGACTGCCATAAATTCCCTCTCCAGGGCAGCTTCTACTCCCAGGAGAGAGACCAAGAGTAAATGTGTCATAAATCCCCTCTTCAGGGAGTTTCATGACCCTAAAGAAGACAGAAAGACCATTCCTACCTATATAGAAAAACATCACAAACTTTCTTCTCTTTCATTTGTTCTCCTAAAAGCCTGCTTGTCTTTCCTAAAGAAACCCATTTGTTCTTCCCACAGGAGCCTTTTCTCCCTGCTCCTCTTCCCCTGTTAAGTTGGGAGTATAAGCCCCAAATTCCAACCACCCCTTTGAATTACTCATCACTGGGCATTCCCACTTACAAGCATGTTGCACATATAAACAAATTCTTCCCTGCTAATCTGTCATTTGTAAGTTTAATTCACAGGCCCCTGGGTTAAGACATAAGAGGGTAGAGGAAGAATTTTTCCTCCTTTACAACTGTAGGTTCTTTGGGTAACATTAACTAGGTTTCTGTTTAACCCCACTGCACACTGCTGGTGCCCACTCAGTGGCAAATGTTGACTCTTTCCCACTAGGAGAGTATAGCACTGACTGACCTCCCACCCCCAGGTCTTGAACTCCTGGCCTCAAGGGATCCTCCTGCCTTGGCCTCCCAAAGTACTAAGACTGCAGGGGTGAGCCACTGTGCCCGGCCATCCCAGCCCCAAGTCTTTAACCACATACATTCTGTTTAATAAAGAGCAGTGGTCTGTCATCAAACTCTTTTGAGCTCCATTGCCATGAGCTCTTCCTCTAGAGCAAAATTCTTTTCATGAACTGATAGAATTCAGGGACCAGTGGAGCCTCAGCGTGAACCCTGGACACATAAGGGCTTTCTCAGGACACTTGACCTTGGCTAGGAAGACCCTGCCTCAGAAACCAGCCAGCCCATCCCTTCTGACATCCACCTCACTCACCCTGAATCTGACTTGACTTTGCAGGATCGGTTCTCACAGTCACGAGATGCCTAGTTGCTTCACTGACAGCACCTTGGCTTCCTGTGAACAGTTTTCAGTGGCCTAGACACTGGGAGCAGCACAGCCACTCTGGGCTCATCTGTTTCAGGAGACAGAAGGACAGAGAGCATCCAGAGAGTCAGGAAAATGATTCCAAGAACACTTCTGCCCCTATCTTTTCTCCTGCCTGCGCCTGCCTATTCTCACAGAAGGACTATAAACGTGTTAGCCCTTAGAGCACCTTACTAGGCTTTCTGAATAGGCCCACCTGAGCCCTGCTGACAGCCCTGAAAGGGGATTGAATTTCAGCCAAGAAAAGCCCAACTGTCTGCAGAACAGAGAGTTAGCGAGGGCATGGCCTGGTATCAGCTTACCTGCTGTACGATGCTGGCAAACCATGGCAGCCTCGGACCACTTAACTCCTTCCTTCTTTATTGCTTCTTTTCCTTTTCTGTCATTCCCCATGATAGCGTTTTCTGTTTCACTCCTCCCAACCCAGCTAATGTTGTGGAATTTGAAGAGCTAGAAACGACCTGTGTCATCTAGCCCAGGGCATCCCGAACCCTAGCAAAAATCACTGAGGAGGTTTTTTCACAATACGATTCCTAGACCCCACCTCACACTCAGA
This sequence comes from Indri indri, assembly GCA_004363605.1. Classification (NCBI taxonomy): domain Eukaryota; kingdom Metazoa; phylum Chordata; class Mammalia; order Primates; family Indriidae; genus Indri; species Indri indri. The sequence goes on from RJWJ010017869.1 coordinate 13,288, forward strand.
GTTGTAAACAACTGTTGCTTTTGTCTGCCAGGGCGTGGCTTTCTTCCGAATTTCTTCAGGGGACTCTTTCTTCCCAACTCTGCATGGATCTTCTAGGGCTACTAACTCTGCATCGTGTGCCTCCCTGGAAATGATTGGCCCCAAGATAGGCACGTGGTCCAAACTGTGCCAGAGTTCTCCCTGGGATGTTAGACTCGGGATGAAAGATCGAAGTGTCTCTTCCCCCCTGGATAACTAATTGAAAACACAGTACTTACTCCCTGCAAGGTGGTAGCCCTGTTTCCTGCCAACTAGGAGAAACCTGTCCACAGTCAGGGAAAATGAGAATCAGAGAGTTCTGACAATATTTGCTAAGTCCTGAGGTAAACTCCCCAGTCTCTTATGTTCATAAGTTCCTTTGCTCTGCTTAAACTAGTTTTAATCAAGTTTCTGTCACTTGCAACCAAGAGTGTAGGGAATAAACTGAAGCAGGAGTTCAAGGGCTGGACAAGAGCATCTGGAATTTTTACAGATGTCCATGAACTCCTGACGTATGGCTAGATTTAGGATACTCAGATAGACCAACCCCTCAGTCTACAGGGAAAAAGCTGAGATCCACATGAGGGCTTTGATATTAATGAGATAGAATTTAGGACCCAATGTAAAGAGAGGTACGTGTATTATTTTATTTGATCCTTGGAATATCAATTTGCGTTTACTGTTTACTACATCCATTTACTTGTTTACCGTGTCTGTTTTATCTGCAGTTGTATGTCCTCACCTATCATGGTGCCCAGAACATAATAGGGGCCAACTACATACTTGTCGAATATTGAGTAAAATTCACAGATTAATATAATTACTATTAGTAGTAGAATAGTAGTAGCAGCAGTATTGCTAACATTTATGGAGTGTTTATTTTGTGTTAGGTACTGTTCCAAGTTCTTTTTAAATATTGTCTCATTTACTTATCTGAAAATGCCTGTAATGTAGGTTTCTATTATCCTTCATTATAATGAGAAAACTGAGACAAAGAGATGTCCAATAATTTCCCTAAGGTCACACAGCTAGTAAGTAGCAAACCAAAGATTCAAACCCAGGCAATCTGGCTCCAGAGTCCCAGTTCACAACTATTATGCTACACTGGTTTAATTAACTTATTCAGAACAACCCAGATGCTGAACAGCAGGTGCAGAATTTGGGCCTAGGTCTGTCTGACTGCAGAGTCTTTACTCTTTAACCACTAGCCTGTATTTCCTCTCTGTGGTTAATTGTCTGACAGTTCACAGTAGTCCTGCTAAATGGTGCCCCCCGGGTTGCACACCAATCTGCATGGCTCTTTGTGGCAACCTGCATACTATGACTAGAAACCAAGGATCCTGACTTCTAGATATGAGCAGTCAGGTGTGATCAAAAACAATACTCATGAAACTTGACTGAAACCAAGGTGCAAATGTTAGTCTGCTGTGTCAGTTTGGGTACTGCAGGAAGCAGATGCCGAGATGGAATCAGAAGTATAAGAGTTATTAGGGGAAATGCCTATGCAGGAAAAAGGGAAGAGAGAGCAAGAGTAGGTGGCGAGAGTCTCAGACCACGAGGAAGTTCTGATACCTTTCAAGGGAGAGGTAAGAAAGGAGGATTAGGTAGAAAGAGTGTCCAGTTGCGGCAAAGCTCTAAGGAAATCTGGGGAAGGTGACAGAAAGCCCAGGTCAGTAATTGCCAATAGAGGAGTCCAGCACTGGGCAGAAATGGGCCAGCTGCAGGATGCCTTGCTCAGTCATTGCCAGGAATAGCCCAGAGAGAGCATGGCCTTGGCATAAATGATCCCAGAGAAGGACAGCAGGAAGCGATCAGCCAACCACATTCCTCCCAGCTGGTTCTCTTGAAAGGAGGTCTAGACAGTACCTTCTCATGGCCGCCATACCTGTGTACCATGAATTAAACTCCTCCTAAGGAAACACCAGGGAACCAACCAAAGGAGATAAGCAGTCACTGTCCATTGTTTACACGGCTTCTCACATGTAATTAACAAAGCTGAGTATGTTTTTTTTTTTTTCCTCAAAACATGTTGGTTTGGCCTTACTAAAAGAGTCCACTCATTTAGTGAAAAATATGTTTTCCTGAAGAGGGGTGGGTGGGGTATTTTCTCATTTATTTTTCTACCATGGACATATCTGAATTGCCACAAAGAAGTTACTATGGAAACTGCTCTCAAACTTGCAAGATAAAAGGTAAAAATGGAACAATTTGTTGACAGGCAAATGGTTAGTCTCTGGAGACCACTTTTTAACAAACTCTCCTGGTCTGGTTTTTCTGAGTCCTTTAGGGGTTCCCTTGAATTAAAGGTGGACATTTACATTCTAGATGGCCCCAGCTGACTGTGAAAATGCCATAGGTGACATCTCTGGAATAAGTCTGGGTACACCCAAACTTGGTGTTGGAATGAGCAAACCAGACAATAACATTGTATTCTTTGTATAACTCTGGTGAGGCTAACTATACACTGCTGTGAACACACAAATAGGCCAGGGCAGGTGGTTGTTTTTGTTCCAGGCCCATTCTGCAGGTGCACTCTGGACTCCCTTGTTTGAAAGTTAACTTGCTGAGCTCTTATTTATGCAAAGTACTTTCTGTTTCTTATCTCCTCTGGCCACATTCCATCCTTTGAATCTTGGGCTGGATCGTTCTTTCAACATAAAAGGCAAACTTCTCATTCGAAAGCCCTATTCCTCTACTAATCTCTGCTTATCTTTACCTGCCCCTCCCCACCTACCTCTCCAACTCACTTTGTGTCAGCCTAAGCACTCCCATCTTGACAAAGCTCTGAGATAACTTTGTCTTGATTTCTGCTTTTTGTACTTTTTTGCCTGTTGATTCCCTAAATTTGATTCTCTTGGGGCCTTAATCCCAGAGCCCTACTGAAACCCCTTCCAAAACTGCTTTCAGTAATTCAGTGGATACTATTTGAAGAGGTGGCTTGACTTGAGGGATCAGACGTTCTGGGTTTTTTGTTTCTGTTTTTTTGAAATGTGGTCTCCCTACATTTCCCAGGCTAGTCTTGAACCCCTCAAGCTATCCTCTGCCCTTAGCCTCCCAAGTAGCTGGGATTACAGGTGTTCAGCTAGGAACCAGCTCCTACGTTCTCGATTTGAGATTATTATTACCTAGTTTCATGACTAGCAACCATCAGTTTCACGTCTTTGAGAATCAGAGTCTTCATCAGTTCCCTCTACCAAGAATTCTTTTCTTGCAGATCATTTTGTATGGTCAGTTTCTTTTTATCATTCAAGTTTCAGTTTAAATACAATGTCCTCAGAGAGGCCCTAAACATTTCCTAGTGTTATTTCCCTTTGACATTATTCTCTAAATATCATCTTGTTTTCTCCTAGCACTGTCTATCTGCAATTATCTCAAGTATTTCCTTGATTATTATTTGTTTCCTCCAATGACCTTTAAGCTCCAAGAGAGCTAGGGCCCCAGCTGTATTCCCTACTCCTGGCACATAAAAGATGCTCAATAAATATTTGTAGAATGAAAAGAACTGTAAAATTTAAGCAGTTGGACCAAATGAAATTTAAGTTTGCTTGAAGCTTTACTGTGAACATTGATAAAAATGAGTAAGTGAAAAATGAAGTGATGGCAGCCAGTGCAACAAAACACTGAAAGCAATGTGTATAACGTGTAGAACCCAAACTTGCCAAGTTCTTGGGTGCATGATATACAACATACATATATATGTGTATGTGTGTATATATTGTGTTGTCTTTCTAGTTTCCCATGGAGTGTGAACTGAGTTTCTGAGGTTTATAATAAAGTATCTAACAAAGGTATCTGGTAGGGGGTCTATAAAATCATTGTATCAGAATTAGAGTGGAAAGGATTTAGAATACAAATTATTCAATGTACAGGGCTGGATACTAAGGCTTAGAGATTTATGTATATTTGGACATTTGGAAATAAATACAGCGTTGTATCTGTCAACGACGAATACATATGCCATTCACACTTCCGTGAAATCATTACTAATAACAAAACAATACTTGACTTTTGAAAAGAACTTCTGAGTGTGGCTAGATCCTACATTAGTGGTCCTGAAACTTGAGTGTGATCAGAATCTCCTGGAGAATTTGTTAAAGCACAGATCGTTAGGCCCCACCCCCAGAGTTTCGGGTTCAGTAGTTCTAGTGCTGGGGACGCGGAAACCTTAAGAGATACCATCCCATCTTGGCTCAGCAGATCCCCTCTGGCAACTTAACCGGCCCGCCCGAACGCAGAGAGAACTACAAGTCCCGGCGTGCCTCGCGCGCAGCGGCGGAAAGCTGGGCACTTCCGCTCCACGCAGCGCCTCTGCCGCCGCGTCTCGACGTGTCACCGGCGGCGGGGCGGCTGTGGTAGGGGAAGGAACTGACTGGGGGAGTTCGAGGCGGTGGGCGGCTGCGACCCCGGCCTGAACTTGCCCCGGCACGGAAGTGTCCCGGGGTCCGTGGGGAGCAGGAGAGGGAGGCGGCGGCCCGGCCCGCGCGGGGCACGATGTTGAACATGTGGAAGGTGCGGGAGCTGGTGGACAAAGCGTGAGTATCGGGGGCAGTTGTGGCCGAGGCCCACGCGGGGAAGGGGGGAAGGGGTGAAAGGGAGCTGGCCCTGCGCGGGGGGCTTTTCGCGTCACGCCCCCCGACTCAGCCAGCCCCATCATGGCGGCTGCCGGCTCCCTCCGCGACCACGGGCCTCGTCCCCACGGAATAGGCTGGGGAGGGACCCCTCCCTCATTTCAAAACGTCCTCTCAGTCCCCTTCCCTCCTACCCAGGCCTTCCTGTCCCTGCCCCTACCTCAACTCCTGGGTGCGGACGTTTTGGTCAGAGGAAGGGCGGGTTGTCTGGAGTTGGGTCACTGCCCTGGCCGGAGGACTGTCTTGGCCCCAAGCTGTGAGCTTTGCGTCTTGGGGTGCTAGGAAGGTTCGAGGGTTGGGGACGCAATGCACCTGTCCTCTGTGTCCCTCAGGGTGTGGTACGGAGAGACCTTAGGCCTGGTTGGGGTATGTCTTTTACCTTGCTGGGCTCCTTTTAATGCCTAATGAACCTGAAGTGCTGGAGTGGGTGGTAGGTGTAACAAGTGGCCATTGTGGTCAGGCTGAAGTTACTCAAGAGGAGACTCATCCTTTGCTTTTCTAACACTAGTGAAAGTAGATCATATAACTTCTTGTGGTTCTTTTCCTCTGTTTCCCTTTCCACTACATTTCATTTTTGGTGGGCTACTTGTTCCATTCGGTTTAATTAAGAAGTCATTATGGAATTTCCCCTAAAGAAGAAAACAACCCAGGTTGACATCCTGTTGATCTGCTTTTAACTTCCCTGACAGGTAAAATGATCAATGCATAGTAGATTTCCTTTAAGACTGAAGTAATTTTAGTGTCTTACTGCACTAGGAAAACCTTAACATTTAAATTGATTAGATCAGATATAACAGTGGTTGAGTAAGATCTTCTAGGTCAGCAGGAAATAAAGTTTAAACATTTAACCAGTCCTCTTCCTTCTGGGTTTTAGTGATTATGCAATAAGTGTGGTGAAAAAACAGTTCATTTGTGCCACCCACCTTAACCTAAAATCAGGAAATGTAGATGGCAAACTGTTTTCTTGACACCAGAAAACAAAATGATTCTCAGTGGCTTGGATAATACATCGGATAGAACTTAAGAGTTTGACCATATTTTCAAGTTTTTCTGTCCTATCAAGAAGGCCGGAGAGTGCCTACGAAGCATGGGTTTCAGAACCTGTAGAAGCTGGGTTCAAGCTGTGTTCTGTAACCTTGGGCAAGTTACTTGACCTCACAGTGCCCTAGTTTTCTCTGGTGCAAAATGAAAATGCAGTAATGATACCTAGCTTAGAATTTGGTTGTGAGGATTAAGGGCTAAGAGTTTAGATTGCATAGAAAGCCATTAACACAGTATGTTTAAATCAGTATACTTTTGAAAGTATAGCAAATGTTCTGCATTTAGAGTGGGATAAACTATTAAGGGAGAAGCTCCAAGTTTGAAAAATGATTTGCTTTAATAATTTTCCAACTAGTCATTTGGCCATTAAGCCTTCAGATATTAATTTTTGACTGTTTTGCTATTTATATACCCTTGGCTTTTGCTTACCAAAGATGAAATAAAATAATGATTATTTTCCAGATCCAGGTTCATTGTATACTGATTTAATATATTGTGTATAGACTAGGATACTGACTTAGTTTTTAAAAGTCCAGAAGAAGACCTTACGAAACTACCTCTTTATTTTGAAGTCAGAGGACAGCAGACGAAAACCACTAAGAAACACCTTGTTATCTTAGAGGATTAGATTCGTGGTACCCAAAAATTTGAAGAGGGTGTACATTTTTCAGAAGATAGAAATCAAGGCAATATTCCTGCTCTTGTTGCTCTTTTCATATTTGTTTGTTTTTATCACCTATGTTACTAATAATCTTCAAGTACTTCAGGTTGAATTTGTTGTGTAAGTAGTTACCAGGTCGTCTAATAGACAAGCTCTTGTTGAAAAATAACATCCATTTTCTTTTTCACTACACAATTTAGGATGTAGATTTGAACGAAGTGTTTCAAGAACATATAAGAATGTTACCACCAAGGACTTTTTAAAGCTTTCGTGGGTGTCTGACACATATTAAGATTAGAACATGAGGTTATTTTACTGATGAGTATTCAGGATTTAATTTTTATCTTTCACTGGCAAGAAGAGAAGAAATTCTTCCTCTAAAATGTAAGCATCTTGCAGAACCATGTCGTAGTGGCATTGTGTCCAGTTAGACTGTGCACCTTAAAATGCCATAATGGAGACGAAGCAGATCCATAGAGTGGCTGCTATGATTATCAAAGGGGTAAAGTGATGAGGAAACTTGCTAATGAGGAAACAATGAGGTGATTAAGGATCACTCTGATATTAATAGATATGAGGGCTTGTATAATAGAGCACTGGTTAGGGCGTTTGGATGTCTGGGTTCAAATTCTGACAGTACTTTTTAAACTAGTCATATGTATGATTTTAGGCAGAATCACATCAATTTCCAGACTATGGGTTCCTTATCTGTAAATGAGAGGACTGGGCTAGAATAAGACTTTCTCCAGCTTTGTTGACTATTTGAAGAAATGAGTTTCCATCAAGGAAAAATATTTAGAACTATTATTTCACAATGGCAGACAAATTTTGGAAAGTCATTATCCTTCAGAGACAATTTAGGCTGGAAAGGGAAATATTCTTAAAAAGTAGAAATCAATAAATATTATATTTAAATGTTTTATACAATAAATGCAACCCATGACTCAGGAAAACTAGGACTTTTAGTTATATATCCCTACCCAATGAGGTTTACTTCAGAAAGAAAAATGTACTCTTTCAAAATGTTTTTCTTGAGCCCCTCTTAGATTCAGTAGGTTAGCAGTTTTTAAGTATGTATAATGATATATTTCAAACATTGGCTTTGGAAGCCTTGAAGACTTTCTGGAAGTGGGGGAATATTTTCCACAATTATTGCACCTCCTGGTGGTATTAAATGGATCTGTTTTGCAGAACATTGTGGAACTACAGGAAAGCAGATAAAGCCAGAGTTTGGAGTGCCAGTTTCCTCCCACTCGTAGTCAAGTTGCATAGAACGCAGCTGTGGCAGGAAAGGATAAGTGGCACCACTCCTACCAGCTAAGACTAGCTTGACCATTGTTATCCTATGACCTGTTTCCCTTTATTTGAAGCTGTGATAAAATTGAACATGTTTATATTTTGTCATCTCATACGTGGTATAATTTGAAAGTTGCTGCAGTTCTGTTTCATTTTCTTTCCAAATTTGGGGAGTGTAGTGAAGGTGACACAGTAGCAGCAGATCAAAACTACTTATTGTTCAAACCCAGCTAACCCTTCTCTTTCCTTGCAGTGAGTAATATTAATGGTAAATCTATTTTATCAGTGGCCCTTTTTCTTCTTAGGATAGTGATTCAAATAGCTCTGGCTGGGTTCCTAAGGCAGCTGTTGTAGATAATCCATTTTATAGTAAGTTATTCTCTTAAGCATAGCTTGCATTTTTCCCCCATAAGTTGATTTTTGTTGGTGTATATTTGCTTGTTTTTAGTTCCTAAATATTTAGACAATGTAACAGAACTGTAGAAACTACTGTTCTACTCTCTCTGACCTCATAAGGAGAACCTTTTGTAGAGAATAACACATTCAGTTATTTCAACAGGTAACACATGTATTTATTGGATTAGTACTCTATTTTCTGAACTCGGAAAGTATAATACGTGCCTTTAAGAACCTTGCTACTTTAAGTATGCCACACCTTGAACTTATTATTGGTTTTACTTTTCTTTCACTCCTCAGATGTCTTTCCCCTTATTTTCCTTATCTTACAAGTAAATCTCTGTTCAGCTTGCTTCTTGGAACTTGAAAGCAAAGATAATTGTCAGCTTCTAATCTTCCCATATCAACTTTTCTCTGAACCAATTGTATGTAATTGTTATTACTGAAACAAGGAATTAATTATCCTTCTTCTTTTCTAGTAACTGGACACAAGTAGATATTAAGAATTTAATTCCAAAGAAAGATGAGTTTAGTTTATCTTCTGCCAACATTTCTTAATGGTGGTTTTCTGTAGTTTAAATTATTCTGTTTAGTACTACTGTCAAGGTGCTTTTAAAAAGCACTTAGCTGCCTCTTATGTTTTCCTGTGCCCTTTAGTATTAGTTTACAAGTAGTATTTCATCTGTTTACTGATATGGCCACTAAAAGTACTTAGCCGTTTTTATTTTAAGTACCACTTACTAATACTTTTAATTTTTTTACAGTATGGCCCCACTGTCGAACCTTTTTCTGTACTCCTATATTATTTTCTTACTCATTTCCAATGTTTATTTAATATTTCCTTTAAGAGAAAAGAAAGCATATAGGTTCCTAACTATTTTAATCTTCTGGAAGCTTTGTTGTTTTACTTTTCATAGTTAGATCTACCTTCTAGCTGGAACTCATTTTTTTAGCTTTTATTATGCAACATTTTAAATGTATCCAAAAATGGATGGACTATTCTAATGAATTTCTGTGGACACATGACCCAGCTTCAACAATGTAGCTAATCTTGTGTGAGCCGTATTCCCGACTACCACCCCCATTCCATATTTCGAATTAAATCCCAGAAACCTATCATTTCATCTATTAAACATATCAATCTCTAAAAGGTAAGGAGTCATCTTTTTTGACCATAACCACAATACCATTATTATGCCATAAATAAAAGGTAATTGCTTGATAGTAGATGTCCAGTCAGTATTCCTTTCTCACTTGCCTCGTAATTCCTTTTTGATATTTCTGACTGATATATCTCTTGATTCCCTTAATCTATAGGTTCAACCTCTGTCCTCTTTTTTCCTCCCCCTCACAGTTTATTTGTTGAAGAAACTGGGTTATTTGCATTTCTTTCAATCTGGATTTTACTAATTACATCCCTATGGTGTTATTTAATTGTTCTTCTATTCTCTGCATTTCCTATAAAGTGATAATTATATCTAGTCACTTAATCAAATTCAAGTTCCAGTCTTGGAGAGCAAGACTATGTCACAGATTCAAAGTACATTTTTAGTACTTTTCATGGTTCCTATATACAAAGATTAACTCCTTTTAGTCTCAGCTGTAGCCTGATTTACCTTCTGGAACAATTACCTTCTGAAACAACATATTTTACTGTTTATTCCTTGATTTTTTTTAAGGTGTCACTTCGCATGAGCTTTGCTTGTTTAGCCTAATTATGTGTTTGTCCATCTTTGCATTTTTATAGTAATTTGCTTGTCATATACCTTTCCACTCTACCTAGACACCTCCAGGTGGTATTTAATGGATTTGGAAAATTGATTCAACGATGAGAACTGGATTGAAATCTTAGGTCCACTACTGAGAAACAGTGGTCTTGGGCATTAGAGTGTGTCTCCGAATTTCCCTATCTGTAAAATGGAGATGATAATATTTATTTTGCATGGTCTGGAGGATTAAGTGTGAAACGGTATAGTACTTGACATACAATAAACTTTGAAACATCTATTACTATTACTGTTATGCACAAAATCTAACACTAGAAAAATCAAAGGAATATAATGTTTGAGAAAATATATTGTTGTCAGACCAGATAATTTACAAGTATGTAAGAACCGTGTCTTCATCCATGAACTCATTTTCAGTGGGCACTCTCTCCTAAAATTCTAAAGCTGAACAGACAGCCTACATATAGGAAAACTCATTTAAATACCTCTTTTGTTTGTGCCTTGTATTATTTTTACCAAATTATAAATGGCTTCTACTTTAATATTATAAAGCATATTGCAGAAATACTCTTTTGAAAGACATGTTGAGGAATAAAGTCTTTGGAAAGACATATTGCTATTTCCATCTGCCAGTTCTTAATATTTTGTTCAGCTTGTTTTATATTTTCTCAGGATTTTAAAGTAACTGCTCGTGTAAAACATTTCTTCTAAAACATAAAAAGATTTATTTTATGAATGCAAATTGAAGCTGGCAGTTTATCCTTAAGAGACTGAACAATATCGAGGAAAAGAATCCACTAAAATATGCAATACCAAATTCATGGTCTCTGACAATACATGAGCAGGATATACAATGAAAGCACATTACAGAAAGGGCTTTGCAGTTACCTAGCCCATTCTTCCAAATTGGCAAGAAATTCTTTTGGCTTACCAGGACCCTTTTGCCTGCAAATTAAATATAGGTAAAGCACATAACATATTCTCATGTTGAAGCCAATGTATAGCTATTTATGACTTATGGATAGATTTGGCTAATGAATTATTAAATATGAGTGATTTTTTTAATGTGCAGTAATAGACGTACATGCTTTGTACTTCACTTAAGAAAAGTCTTGTGCCTATAGTCCCAGCTATTTGGGAGGCTGAGGTGGGAGGGAGGATTGCTTGAACCCAGGAGTTTGAGGCCAGCCTAGGCAACGTAGTAAGACCTCATCTCTAAAAAATAAAAAATAAGAAAAATTAAAATCTACTTAGCCAATTATTTTAGAATATTTTTGACATGAATTTTGTTCAGTTTCTCAATTCTTAGGACAGTATTTAAGTTCTGCATAGTTCTAATATAAGTAATTTTCTTTATAACTTTTGCACAAACTCACCGTTATGTGGTAAATGTGCATAGATGCTTGTGAAATGTTTCACTCAAGAATTCTCATTCAGATAGCCTATATTTTTATAATGGGAAAAAGATATGCATTGAAAATTCAGTTTCTTGTTTTCTTGCCATTTGTTTTCATGCATTTCTAGTAAATCATTAAAGAACAATGCAAATAAGCATACTTAGCCTTTTCATATTAATTTTTCTCATGTTCTTCATTTGTCATTTTTTAAAGAGGCTTAAGGTTGTATGAATTAAACTATGTGTTTTAATATGCAGTTGAACTACCATGGTTAAATATATAGTTTGATGTGGTTGGCTTATAGTTACAAATTTGGTACTGAATGGGCTTTTGAAGTGCAGCTCATCTCTCATGAGACCATATCAAATGTTTAACCATATAATCTACTCTCCACACAGCAGCAAGAGCGATGCTTTAAAAATACTAAATCAGATTGGCTCAGAACCCCCCACCTCCAGTGGCTTCTCACTGCTTACCTGCCTGTACGTGATTGGCTCTTCATCTCCCACCGTTCTCTCTCACTCTGTGTTCTGATCAGTGACCGCATATATTACATAGCATGTACTCATACACATCACTCTTCTTCCCTGTGCCTGTCTTTCTCTGTTTACGTGTATTCTTCTGTTACCTCTGATATGTAAGTTCCTTGAGAGCAGGGACTTTGTTTTGTTTACGGCTACTGTTGTTAGTAACTTCTAGAACAGTTATGATATATAGTAGGTGCTCAATAAATATTTTTGAATGAAAGATTTGGTAAGTTGTTATTCATTACAGAGTATATCCTTTAAATCCAGATATTTCTAATCGTAAAAGCTAATAGTTATTGAGTGTTTGCTATGTGCCAAGAACAATGGTAATAGCACTGTTACTATCCTCAATTTTCTGATGAGGAAACTGGGCACAGAGAAATCCAAGAACTTGCTACAGGAAATGCATCTGGAAAATAGTCTGGATTTAAATCTAGATGATCTACTCTCAGAGTATATATTTAACAGTTTTTGCCAATCTTTTACAAGACATTGTTTAAACAAAAAGTTGTTACACAGGCATTGGAGGTATTGCAGTTTCAGTTCTAGATCACTGCAATAAAATGGATATTGCAATAAAGAGAGTCACATCAATTTTTTGGTTTCCCAGTGCATGTAAAAGTTATACTGTAGTCTCTTAAGTTTGTAGTAGTGTTATGTATTAAAAAAAGGTACATATCTTAATTTTAAAATATGGCTAAAAACTGCTAACAATTATCTTAACCTTTAGCAAGTCATAATCTTTTTGCTGGTGAAGGGTCCTGTCTCCATGTTGATGGCTGCTTGACTGATCAGGGTTGTGGTTATTGAAGATTGGGGTGGCTGTGGCAATTTTTTAAAATAAGATAGCAATGAAGTTTGCCACATTGATTGAACTCTTCCTTTCACAAAAGATTTCTCTGTAGCATGCAATGTTGTTTGATAGCATTTTACATACAGTAGAACTTATTTCAAAATTGGAGTCAATCCTCCCAAGCCCTCCTGCTGCTTTATCAACTAAGTTTATGCAATATTCTAAATCCTTTGTTGTCATTTCACAAGTGTTGACAGCATCTTCACTAGGAGTAGATTTTATCTCAAGAAACTACTTTCTTTCCTCATCCAGAAGAAGCAACTTTTCATTCAAGTTTCATTGAGATTCCAGCAATTCTGTCATATCTTCACAATTCTAGTTATCTTGCTGTTTCCACCACATCTGCAGTCACTTCTTCCCTTGAAGTCTTGAACCCCTCAAAGTCATTCATGAGGATTAGAATCAACTTCTTCCAAACTCCTGATAGTGATATTTTGACCTCTTCCCATGAATCACGGGTGTTCTTAATGGCATCTAGTAAAGTGAATCCTTTCCAGAAGATTTCTAATTTACTTTGCCCAGATCTATCAAAGGACTCACTATCTGTGGCAGCTGTAGCCTCACAGAATGTATTTCTTAATAAGACTTGAAAGTCAAAATAACTCCTGGATCCATGGACTGCAGAATGGATTTTAGCAGGCATGAAAACAACATTAATCTCCTTCTATGTCTCTTGAGTGATTCATTGTCAATGAGCAGTAGTATTTTGAAAGAAATCTCTTTTTCTGAGTGGTAGATCTCCACCATAGGCTTAAAATATTTAATAAATCATGCTATAAACAAATGTGGTGTCATCCAGGTTTTGTTGTTCCATTTATAGAGCATAGGCAGAGTAGATTTAACATAATTCTTAAGGGCCCTGAGATTTTCGGTACAATAAGTAAGCATTAACTTAAAGTTACCAGCTACATTAGTCCCTAACGAGAGAGTCAGCCTGTGCTTTGAATTTGAAGCGTTGAAGCCAGGCATTGACTTCTCTCTAGCTATGAAAGTCCTAGATGGCATCTTCTTCCAAAAGAAGGCTTGTTCCACCTACGTTAATAATCTGTTGTTTGGTGTAGTCACCATCATCAATTATCTTAGCTAGATCTCTTGGGTAACTTGCTTCAGCTTCTGTATCAGCACTTGGCCACTTTACTTTGCACTTTTATGTTATGGAGATGGCTTCTTTTCTTAAACCTCATGAACTAACCTCTACTAGCTTCAAACTTTTCTTCTGCAGCTTCCTCACCTCTCTCACCCTTCATAGAATTGGAAAGAGTTAGTGTCTTGTTGTGGATTAGGGTTTGGCTTTTAGGAATTGTCGTATCTAGTTTGGTGTTCTGTCCAGACCACTCAAACTTTCCCTATATTAGCAGTAAGGCTGTTTTGCTTTCTAATAATTTGTGTGTTCACTGGAGTAGCACCTTTAATTTCCTTCTAGAACTTTTCCTTTGCATTTACAACTTGGCTAACTGGCAAGAGGCCCAGCTTTCAACACGCCTTCCTTGCTAAATTTTATCATTTCTGGCTGCTGATTTAAAGTAAGAGATGTGCAATTCCTTACATTTGAACACTTAGAGGCCACTGTAGGGTTATTAATTAGCTTAATTTCAGTATTGTGTCTCAGGGAATAGGGAGGCCTGAGGAGAGGGACAGAGATGGGGGAATGGCTGATCAGTGGAGCAGTCAGAATCACAACATATATCTTTTAAGTTTGTTTTCTTATACTGGCATGGTTCATGGTGCCCCAAAACAATTACAGTAGTAACATCAAAGATAGCTGATCACAGATAACCTTAACCAATATAATAATAATGAAAAAGTTTGAGATATTGTGACAATTACCAAAATGTGACACAGAGACATGTAGTGAACACATGCTGTTGGAAAAATGGCACCAATAGACTTGCTCAGTCAGGGTTGCCACAAACCTTTAATTTGTTTTTTAAAAAAAAGCAGTATCTGCAAAGCACAGTAGAGCAAAGTACAGTAAATTGAGGTGGGCCTGTATTTCACTATCATAAAGTTGAATTGCTAGTATATACCTTATGCAAATAAAAAATTACTTGTAAAAAATTCATAGTGCTTAAGATTCTGAACCAAATGCAGTGAGAATGTTTATTCCTTTTTTCCCCCCATATGTACCTATCATAGAAGAGAGTTTTTCTCACCTCTTATAGTACTCTGAAAATGTCTATAAATTGGATGACCCTCAATGAAAGGGAAGCAAACAGATGTTTCCATAGGTGAAATGGAAATCTTTGCTATTGTTACAAAGATGCTCTCTGTAATCAACCCTAAAAATGTTGTAACATTCATGAGCTGTATTAGATGCTTCACTATCAGTGGTCCTTGAAGGGTGGATGGGGTGACTCATGCCTATAATCCTAGCACTTTGGGAGGCAGAGAGGGGAGGATTGCTTGAGGCCAGAAGTTCGAAACCAGCCTGAGCAAGAGTGAGAACCCATCTATACAAAAAAATAGAAAAATTAGCCAGGCATGGTGGCACATGCCTCTATAGTCCCAGCTACTTGGGAGACTGAGACAGGAGGATCACTTGAGCGCACAAATATGAGGTTACAGTTAGCTACGATGAGACCACTGCATTCTAGCCTGGGTGACACAGCAAGACCCTGTCTCAAAACAAAAACAAAGCATCAGTGGTCCTCTGTAACCAACTTTTACAGCTTTTAAAAGTTTTATAATCCTGCGATCCATATGTTGTAGTCATTTTGATATGTCACGTTATTCTGTGATTTATTTACAACTTTTCCAATTTTTTAAATGTTTAAAATGGATCATTTAGGACTAATTTTCCTTAGTCCCTTATGTACCTATCCAAGTACTATATTTTCGGCATAAGTTATAAATATTTAAATGTTATATAATAACTTAAACTATATCATTGATACCTTTACTAATCTTAGTTGTATCCTGTAAGGGTCCTTCAATGAGTGCTTATTAAATACCTACCATGAGGCCCTGTAGAGTACTATAAGCCAGGAGACAGACCTTAGGGTTCTGGTTTTATAAAGCAAATGCATATGAAAAGCACATGAAAAAGAAGTAGAGAATGATACAAGATGTTATGATATCCAAATTTGGATACTGTAAATACTATAGGAATTCAGAGAATGGAAAAGACAATTACAGCTGAGCAAAACCATTATGAAGGAGCTAGATCCTGGTATTTAAAAAATGCATACTTGCTGAGAGGAAGGTGAGGACAAATAAGATATCAGACATGGAGTGAAAAAACTGAAGCACAGATCAAATGATGTAGGCTCACTGACAACTCACTCCCAAAGGGTTCCTAGCACAGAATGACATCACTGAATGCTTTCTTAGAAGCTAATTCTGTTGCAAAAGAAAGAAGGTCCCTATTCTACCCCAATCAAATAGTCCAAATTAAATCATTTGAAATCTAAATGTTTCTTTTTTTGAGAGTCTAAGGGAAAATAAATTATGAAGATTTTCAGAATTTCAGTAAGTAGGTTCTAGAAACAGTTTCCTTCATGTCAGAAAAGTTGAGTCTTGTTTTTGGGATTTGGTAATTACTTGTGAAAATGAAAAAACTATAGCCTATACTTAATTTAAACAAAATATCAAGTATTTGAGTTTACAAAGAAGTGGTCTTACCAACTTAATCATTTCTGAGATACAGGATTTCCCATTTTATCATTTTGTTGATTGGATTTTTTAGAGTTACATACTTTCAATTAGTGTTTGATATTTGGCAGTACATCTGAGCTTAATCAGGTTGAAATGAAAAAATTCGTAAGTGATATAATAAAACTGTACAATATCAAGCTTTTTTGTGTACAAAGATGTAATTTTCACATATTGTGCCAGTGTAGGATGTCTCATTTTGTCATTCTCTTAGGTTTTATGCCTTTTTTAAAAAGGTTAACTTAGTACTTTGTTTTAGATTTTTCTCCTGAAGGAATAAGATAATACATTTGGTAAAATTACCTTAATAGAGTATTTTAAATAGAATACCACCTATTTAAAAAGATAACCGATTGTGAGTGTGCCAAAGTTGATCAGATTTCTCTGAGTTTCTATTTTATTTTTAAATGACGAGGAGGAGGGGTAATTGGAAGGAAGACATGAGTCAGGATACTTCCTCTACTGCTGCCATATAAAAGGAGGGTCAGGTCTACCTTCTAGGGCTGTTAAGAGAGTTAAGTGAGCTAACATGTTATGAAGATGTTTACCATTGTGATCAATGCATTCCTGTTTTTTTACTTTTGTTTCTTTATTTTAGTTTTGTCTTTGTGAGATAGCTTCAAAAGTTGTAACCCAAAAGTTAAAAGTTACAGATAAACAAAGATGATTTTTTTTAGGTTAGTTCTAATTAATAGTTTAAAAGTTGGCTAATACATTTTCATAAAATATTAAATCCCTTTAATAGTAAAATTTTTACTGTTAAAACTATTTTAGTGGCTATTTTATCATACCTGTGAAAACTATTAATAGAATTGGGATCTATAATGCAAATAAAACTCTTTTATACTGTGCTAATTTTTGAGTACCTTGTATATTTGATCATCTTGTGAAACCAGTCGAACATGTGATACCGCTTGGCAAGAAAAACACCCCACTGTCCTTTCTTTGAAACAAAATTGATCTACTAAAAAACAAATAACCTGTGTAAGTGGTTTTAAGCAACTGCCAGCAATGGGAAAGAATATTTCACTTATACACAAAAAATGTGAATATGAAGGTGCTTAAAGTACAGAATATAGGAGTGTTCTGGTTTTGGTTCTGAGTTATAGAATAGAAATAATACTCCTGCACTTTTAAAAAAAAATCACTTTGGGAGCTTAGGTTTTTAAAATGTATTAGAAATTACGTTTGAGGAACTTTACTTGAATCGATAATGTGTACCACAGGATATACAGTTGAATTTGTAATGACCACTGCTTGCAAAAAAGCAACTTTCAAATAAATGTTTTATGCTAAATATTTGACTAAAAGTTTTTCTAGCAAGTGGGGATAGGATGGGTATTTCAGTTATTTAGAGTCATAGATACTCTAGTACCATTGTATCTAAATATAACACTTTGCTACCTTTTATTAACTTTGGTTATTAATTAGAATAATCGTAAGAACTTTGCAAATTTTAATTTTCCCGGAGGGTGTTGTTGGCCTATTTATTTGTTGAGTAAAATGACTTAAGATTTTTTACTCATAAATACTTGAGACTGCTTGACTAACATGGTTTTAGGAGGGTGGGTGGAAGTGGGTATCCCCCCAAAATTTTGCATAATTTACATAATACTGATTGTTCATTTTACTACAACTTAACTATCAAATAAGATGATGATAATTATAAAAATCAGGAAAGCCTAATTTTAAAATAAGTATGTTTTAACTCTGGTAAACTTTCCTTTATGTTAAAACTTATTCTGTATCTAAAAGCATAATGTTCATGCTGCCTCTTAACTCTTCAATGCTTTAATGAAAGAGTGATTGCACTTGAGAGGTAGTTACTGCCTAGTTCAACTCTGAATAAATGTTCTTCAAATTGTAAAATCAAGAAAATGACGGCTCAAAATGAAAAGAAATACCATCCAATCCTTTTCATGAAGTTTTACTGTGTTCCAAGTTATGTATGTTACTTATTGAGGCAGATTTTTAAAAAATACATTTTGTATTGAGATGAAAGTCACATTACATAAAATTAACCGTTTTATGGTGTTCAATTCAGTAGCACTTAGTACATTCACAATGTTGTGCTATGAGGCAGATTTTTAAATAACTTTCTATTTTGAAATTAAAGTTTTAAGAATAGTAAAGACAATACTTGTATACCCTTGAACCATATTCACCAATTTTTAAGATTTTGCCGTATTTGCTTGTCATTCTTCTTCTGCACACTCCCATCTTTTTCTGTACACACAAACACACATTCTCTGAGCCATTTGAAAGTAGATTACACACATCCTGCCCCTTTTGCTGCAGTACTCCAATGTGCATTTCCTAAGAACAAGGATTATTTTCTTACATAGCCTTAATATAGTTACCAGACTCAAAAAATTTAACATTAAAACAAGTAGTTTTATCTCTCTGTAGTCTACATTCTAGTTTTGTCATTTGTCCACTCCAGTACAGGATTCTGTCCAGGATTATGTGTTGCATTCAATTGCCATGACTCTTTAGTCTCCTTTAATGAAGAGTTCCTTAACCTTTTTTTTTTTTTCATTATATAGGCATTTTTGAAAACTACAAGCCAGTGTTTTATGGAATGTTCCTCAATTTGGGTTTAGCTGATGTTTCCTCAGGTTATATATTCCAAGCTGGAATACTGCATTAAGTGATTCTGTGTCCTTTTTCAGGAGGACACAGTGTCAGTATGCCTCTAATTGGTGATGTTAATTTTGATCACTAACTAGGTCAAGAGGTTTGGTTTCTCTACCATGTAGTTACTGGTTTTCTCATTGCAACTAATAAGCAATCTGTGAGGCGACACTCTGAGACCTCTCGTCATCAAACTGTCCCCTCTAGATTTAGCATCAGCTGATGCTTCTTGTTTGAACCATTCTTTACTATGATTGCAAA
>RJWJ010017870.1:0-31829 GCA_004363605.1 Indri indri
GTGGTAAAATATGCATAACATAAAATTTGCCATTTTAGCCATTTTTAAGTGTACAGTTCAGTGGCATGAAGTACATGCAGATTGTTATGTCACCGTCACCACTTGCCATCTCCGGAACTTTTTCATCGCCCTAAAGTAAAACTCTGCCCATTAGATAATAACCTGCCTCCGGTAACCAGGATTCCATTTCTGTCTTTAGGAATATGACTATTCTAGGCACCTCATATAAATGGAATCATACAATATTTATCCTTTTGTGTCTGCTTTATTTCACTTAGCATAATGTTTCCAAGGTTCTTTTTGAACTTTTTATCTTGAAATAATTTTGGTCTTAACGAAAAAGTTGCAAAAAATGCATAGAGCCCCTGTCTACCCTTCATCCAGCTTCCCCTAATTTTAACATCTTACGTATCCATAGTATAATTACGGACACCTGGAAGTTAACACCAATGCAGTACTATTAACTACTCTCTAGACTTTATTCAAATTTCATCAGTTTTCCTATTAATGTCCCTTTTCTGGTCCAGGATCCAATCCAGGATAGCAAATTTCGTTTTATTGTCATGTTCCCTTCGTCTTTTTCAGTCTGTGACAGTTCTTCAGTCTTTGTTTTTCATGACCATAACAATTCTGAAGAGTCCAGCCTAGATATTTTGTAGAATATTTGAGACTTTTCGTTAAGATTAAAATTATTTATGTATTTCATAAAATTGTATATATAAAACATATTTTATAATTTGTATTTTATAAAATAAAACCTTTATATGTTTTACAATTTTATATAACTTATGATATTAAAATTATTTTCATATTCAATTGAGGTTTTGCATTTTCGGCAAGAATACCACAGGCTCTACGTCATGTCCTTCCCAGTGCACCGTATCGGGGCACATGATGTCACTATGTTCTAGTACTTAGAGTAATGTTCACTTTGATCACATAGCAAAGGTGGTATCTGGGTTTCTACACTGTCAAGTTACTATTTTCCCCTTTGTAGTGAATGACTATCTTGTGCAAAGAAACTTTGATATTATGCAAATGTCCTGGTTTTTTGTCTCAAACTTTGGCCCACTAATTTTAAAATTCATCAGTAGTTCTTACCTGTAGCAATGATTACTGGCTTTCAGCTAACGGAGCTAGGAAATATACATATGTATACTAACACATGCATGTACACACATCTACCTTTCTTTCTAGAGCTATCCATCTGTGCATATGTATACATTTAAAACCAGGATCTCGTATTGATAGCTCCAATTGCAATCCAATTGCGTTGCAAGATTCAGTCTAGCTGTCCCCCTTCTCTTGTTTGTAACGTTTTCTCTGACAGGAGAAGCCTGGCCGTCATTATCCACAATATATTTACTTACTTGTTCAAAGTTAGCGCACAGGTGAAGAAGTTTCAGAGTTCAGTGGTTTGTACTCCTGTGAAAAGCAGTTCCTCACGTCAGCTTCTTCCTCACTCCCTTCGGTGCGGTTATGCTATTCATTCGTGATAGAGTCAGCCTCATTCCTTACTGTTTGTATTCCATTTGGGGTTCCTGCTCCTCATCCTGGTTGATCTTAACGGTGTATTTATTTTGGGAGTGTGCGGAGCATCACCGTGGCTCCAAGAGTCGGAACTACGTAGAAAGGTATTTTCAGCAAAGCATGGCTCCCCTCTCGTTCCCACTACGCTCGACCAGGCCTTCGTCCTCCCACCCTGTCCCATCCACCCCTGTGGGTAACGAGTCTCCTTCACTTCTGACTTGAACATATAGAACGCCTCACGAGCTGGCATGTCATTTTTGCTCACAACTGCTTGTTGTGTGTTCACCCTCAGGTAACTTATTCCTGGAATTCCAAGAGGAGTTGGAGCAGGTCTACAAGGTCTACTGTGCCAGCTACGAGCAGGCCCTGCTGCTGGTGGAGGCTTACCGGAAGGAGCCGGAGCTGCAGCGGGAGATCCAGGGCATCATCGAGGCGGTGGTGTGAGTAGAATGGCCAGTGGGCACTCGCTTCTGCCCCACTGCCCCCGGCTCAGGGGCAGTTACAGTGTCACCCCTACGTGGTGTCGCTCACGCTGCTCCAGGTGTGTGGCACCATCAGCGCCTGCGTCAGTCAGGATGGGGCAGGCCGTGCTGCAGAGACAAACAGCTCCCACATCTCAGTGGTTCCAAACAGCAAAGCTTTACGTCTTCTTTATGCTCCATCGTGGGCTGACTTGGGGCCCCGCCCTTCGTCATTCTCACGCCAGGACCCAAGCTCACAGCAGCCACTGTCTGGAATCTTGCCAGTAACTGTGGCACAGAAAAAAAGAGGTCTGGAGAGTCTAACGCTGGTAATTAAATGCTCGGTTCCAGAAATGATACCCATCGCTTTTCATAATTCATTGGCCAGGACCAATCACAGCTTCATCCAGCTACCAGGAGGCATGGTGTGCCATCCTTCCATGTGTCCAGAGGTGGAGAAGCAGAAACATTTGATGAACAGCACTCACGAGTAGTGCAGGGAAGGGCAGTGAGGTGGCAGGAACCATGTGTTGTGAGCAACAGTGATGGGAAGCAGGTGTGTTTCACTTGAGGAGCCCTCTCTACAGATGGCTGAAGTCTTGCCACGGGGAAAAGGATCAGAACAGCCCCAGTGGACTCACAGCCTTGTGCTGGCACCAGTGGGTGGAAGCTCCAGGTAGAGAAATGTAGGGAACATTTTTTTAAATTTAAATTGTTGAATGAATAACATGGGTACATGATTCGAAAACTTTAAAATGTCAGAATTTTTTGCCCAATAAAGGAAACGTGTAAAAAGAAAAAAACATCAGAATTTATACAATAAAAAATTCTTCCTAACCCTGTCCCTTCACCCACCCAATTACCACTCCCAGTGTTAAGGTAACAACTTTTACATTTCTTACATATCTTTGCAGAGTTCCTTTTTGCATATACAAGCAATTACAAATATATACTCTCATTTACCTGCCTTTTAAATGAAAGTTTCTATCTTTTATGATAATTTTACTTATATGTGTATGTATCTATGTATGTATGTATCTCCTAATCTTAGAGGTCTTTCCCTTTCAACACATAACATTCATGATGTTTCAAACAGCCACATACTCTTGCAGTTACACAGTTTATTTAACTGGTCTCTATTGATGGGCATTTGGTTTGTTTCTTTTTTTTTTTTTTTGACAGAGTCTCTCTTTGTCACCCAGGCTAGAGTGCTGTGGCGTCAGCCCAGCTCACAGCAACCTCAGACTCCTGGGCTCAAGCGATCCTCCTGCCTCAGCCTCCCAAGTAGCTGGGACTACAGGCATGTGCCACCATGCCCGGCTAATTTTTTTCTATATATATATTTTAGTTGTCCAGATCATTTCTTTCTATTTTTTAGTAGAGACGGGGGTCTCACTCTTGCTCAGGCTGGTCTCAAACTCCTGACCTTGAGCGATCCACCCTCCTCGGCCTCCCAGTGTGCTAGGATTACAGGCGTGAGCCACCGCCCCTGACCTATTATTTCAATATTACAAATAGTGCTACAATGATTATTTGTGAATATATGTCATTTTACTCTGGTGCAAGTATATCCGTAAGGTAAATTTCCAGAAGCAGAATCACTAGGTCAAAGGAAATATGTGTTGAACATTTTGGTAAACTTTGTAAAATTTCCCTCTGTAAAGGCTATGCCAACTCACATTCCCGCAACAACACAGCCTCGCTGGCAGAGCGTGTTATCAAACTCTAGAATATTCGCCACCAGGGATAGGTGCAAAATGGTGTCTCAATATGGTTTCATTTTGCACTTATCTTATTATGATTAAAGTCGGTCATCTTTTTGTATGGTTAGGAGTCGTGTATGTCCTTTCCTGTGAGTCGTTCTGCTTCTTTCTGGCTTACGAAGGGTTTGATCCTTCTGTAGTTCATACGTGTGATGATTGGGTTTTCACGCTCATATGAGAGATGTGCCTTTCTTAAACCTTGTTACCCCATGTTGACACATTACCTGCCTGGTGTGAAAAAAATAGGGTTCTGTCTTCCCCAGGACAAGCTCACCAAATGGAGGTCGATGAAGGTCATTTTCTGGAAATCTGCGTAGTGTAGGAAGAGGAGGGGTTATTATTATCATCATCGTTATTATTAATTTATCTCACTCAGCCGTTCTTACTATACCTAACAGAAAGACAGTGTAGACCTAGGTCTTTGAAGACGAAATAATCCCATGTGGAGCCTCCTGCCACCTCCCCTCCTCCTCTCCCTTATCTTTTTCTCACCTTTTAATCACCCTTTCCCCCAAAGTCTCCTTTACAAGAACCCTGTCCTAGCCCCTCTCTGCCTCCAAAAAAACTATACCCATTTTCCCCTTTGATTCATCTCTTCACGGGTCATGCAAACTTAGGCTTTCGCAAGGGTCACAAATACATTTCTGCAGCAGCGAGGCGGATTGCAGAAAAGAGGGAAGCAAGGTGCCAGATGTGGGACTCAAGGATGTAGCGGAGACCCAACCAGAGAGAACAGACCCTGTGCAGGACACAGCTGCAGCGCAGCCTTTGCTGATCGTTGCTGTGTCAAGTGGCTTTTGCTAGGTGACAAACCACCCCAAAGCACAGCGGCATAAAACAAACATTTAGCTCGCGCTTCTGCACATTAGCAGTTTAGCTGGCCTAGTAAATGATTCTTTAGGTGCTATCTGAGCACCGTGACGTATCTGCAGCCACTGGCAGGTCAGCTTTGCTGGTGTTGGCTGGGCCCTTTCACGTATCTAGGACACATGAGCTGACTCAGCTCTGGTCACAGGGTCTCTCCTCTTCCTTCAGGCTAATTTGTTCACGTGGTGGTCACAGCGTTCTGAGGGCAAAGGGGAGGGCAGCTGGCGGCTTTGGCTGGGAACTGGCATGCTGTCACTCAATCAAGTCCTAAGGCCAGCCCAGACTCAGGGGTGGGGAAATAGACTCCATTTCTTGGTGGGAGGGGCTTCAAAGTCACATTCAAAGGGTTGTGGAGACAGGGAGGGGAAAAACTGCAGCCATTTTTTGTGAACCATCTGTCCGCCTCAACTGCCACGCAGGCATGTGGGTCCGCCGTGGCCAGAGCCTCTGATTTTTCAAGAGAAGCCAGAAATGTAGCTGTGACATCTCCCAAGTGTTCAGTGCTGGCATCCAGTTGAGACCTTTTAGAAGCGCTGTGTGTGGGAGCCCCAGCTGGCACGGAGGCTGCCGAGCGTTCCGTCCTCTGCGCTCTGGTCTTTCCCAGCCGGGCCAGCTGGGCTTTCCTCGTGGGCTCTGGAGCCAGGCCATGCGGGGGCGTGTCTGGTCAGCCCCTTACCACGAGACAGCCATTTCACGTCTCAGAGTCTGCTTTCCTTGTGTGTAACACGGGAGTGATACCAGCACCTCGTGGGGGCACTGAGTCATTGCATACAAGTGACACGCAGTAAACCCAGCTAATATAGTTATCTTGGCTAGGCAGGGATTATGTTTTTCTGAGACCACGCTGCGGTTCTCAGTTGTATCGGTCCCAGTGCCCCCTTTTTATAACAAATATTAAGTAAATTTATTATTCTGAGATACATCCTGAAAAAATATATATATATATATATACATCTCCTACCTATATATGTAACTGAAAAAAATAAATATAATGGCTTACCTGTAATATAAAGGAAAAGTAAAAGGAAAACGATACCTACTAAAATATCTATTTCCATGTGCAAATGCTTGGGCACACTGCACTGAAAGATACAATGAAGCAATCAGGTGCCGTATCTACTTATAACAAATAAGTCTGGACTTAAGGAAAGTCTGAAGCCATTCTGTACAAAGGTCTAGGAAAATGAAAGAGCAGAGAATGTGGGTACCCTGGAATAACAAACCTGACATCCTTGTGTGTGATAACAGAAACAAGGAAACGACGTCATCGAAGTAGGGATTTATAGAAAGTAGTGTCTAGGACAAATTAGGATGGACAGAAAAAGAAAGGTATGAAAGGTAGTGTCCTAGTAATTCTGAGTGTTACGACACGTGAGTGGATAGAGTCCAGGTGTCACAAAAATATTTTGGTTCTTGAAATCGCAGCACATTTCGAGGCCTCCGCTCAGTCTCTGAATGTCCAGAGGGACGTGTGAGACACGGAGCAATTCTCTGCAGCGCAGCACTGGCCTTGCAGGGCGTCCCTGGTGCCTGGTCCCTGGTCCCTGCCTGCAGCAGGGACCTGCTGTAGCATCACTTTCCAGAGCTTGGCAAAGTAAAATAACCACACCAGCCATAAGTGGTTCTTTCTCAGTGCATTGGGATCGATGGCACTGTCTAAGATTCTTTGTGATTCCAAAATGCATGCCGCCCCCCAGCCTTTGTTTCAATAGAGTGTTCAGTTTATTAGTTCAAGGCAGCCCTTCCCACCTGAGAGCCAAGAGGATCAAAGACTCGCCTTTGCAGCGGGCAGGAAGCTCTGCCTTAGGTAGGACTGTCCTAACGATACAGCCGACAGGGTGGAAGAGGCAGCCTTGCAGGGGTGGCTCAGTCCGGCACGAGGCACCCGCCATCCCAGCATGCTGGCTGAGGCAGCAGAGTTTGGAGAAGACAAATCACCTTCTTTGTTTTCCTTCATCAGTTAATTGTGTTTGTTTTAAACATAAAAGCAATATACGCTTACGGAAAAAAAAAGAAACTTCAAACAATACTCAATGTATAAAGTCAAAAAATAAAGGTCCATTCCCCCTGGGTCTTCTGTTTCCCCATTGTTCCCCCTAGCGGTTAACATTTTCCATCCAGATTTTCTTCTGTGTATTTGTAGACAGACAGATGGATGGATAGACATAGCTAGATAGCTAGCTAGATAGAATTTTTATGGGGCTTCTTCTATACATGCTGTTCTAGAACTTGCTTTTTCATTTAACCATAGTCATGAATATCTTTTCAGGACAGTATGAATAGTTCTATGGTGTTCTTTTTAATGACTGCACAAACTTCCTTTCCAGGGAAGCTCTTAGACTATGGTTTATATGGCCATTCCTCTATTGATGGATATTTGGGTTGTTTCTAGTTTTTTACTATCATAAATAGAGTCACTGAACAACTTTGACCTTTATCATGCTCACTTGAGTTGTTTGTTTTTTGTTTTTTGTTTTTTTTTGAGACAGGTCTTGCTCTGTCACTTGGACTAGACTCTAGCAGACAGTGGGTGCTAGAGTGCAGTGGTGTTGTCATAGCTCATTGCAACCTCAAATTCCCGGGTTCCAGTCATTCATTGCCCAGGCTAGTCTTGAACTCCTGGTCTCAAGGTATCCTCCTGTCTCAGCCTCCTGATGTGCGAGATTATAGGCATGAGCCATTGCTCCCAGCCAGGGGGAATTGGGATTTCTATGGGTAGATTTCTAGAGTAGAATTGGTGAAGCAAAGCGTTTGTACAGTTCACAAATTGTCAAAGATGTGGCCAAGAAGATGTGGTCAAGAGATACTCCCACCAAGAGAATGTAAAAGTCCCTTTCCCCACACTCACCCAGCCCTTGTTACCGTCTTTCAGTTTCTGTTGCCTTCTGAAAGGCGACAGGTGAAAAGTTTTGTCCGCATGCCGTAGCAAGGCCGTAGACGCGAGGGGCCGCCATCATTCTGTGGCAACTCCTTGATGACCGAGAGGTGAGGAAGGGATGTGATCACCTCTTTGAGGGCCCCTTGCCCTCTGGTTTTCGAGGCGACAGTTGTCCCCATGAGGCAGTTGGCTCTTGCCCATGGAAAGTAAGCCCAGAGGATGGAGTTTTGCAAATATCTGGCAACTGTTTACACCTCCCCTGCCCACAGTCAGCCAAGCTCCAAGACACCCGTGGTGAGAGCAGACGGTCAGCGTAGGCATGTCCTGATGGTAATCCCACCCGCCGATGCTTCTGAGGGGCTCCCACCTGCTCTGCCTATTCTTAGCCTCATGGCTGATCGTTCCTGGACACTTGGTCTGGAGATTTTTCCTTAGGAAGAAGAGCGAGAAGCAAGACGACCATCAGGGAGGGCCCAGACGGTGGTCCTGGGCAGGATTTGCGAGTCTTCTTGGAGGAGGCACAGTTGGACAGTTGATGTTGGAAACCCTTGTGGGTTTCTCCAAAGCTGGGCCTATGGGCTACTGGTCGTAATGAAGGAAAGATTGTTGGAGCCTCTTCCCAGGTGCCATTGACTTGGGGGACTCTTGGAATTCCAGACAGCCTCAAGAAGGGGACTAGTCATCCAGGCATCGATGACGCATCTGGAAGGGACCTTGGCACCATTCATTCCAGTATTTTGTTTTGCTTTTTTACTTTTTTGTAATAAAAGATTTCAAACCTATAGAAAAATAGAATAATATAACGGACACTTATGTACCCACCACCTAAAATTAACAAGTGTTAACATTTTGCTATTTGCTTCATCTGTTCTTATGCTAAACTATTTGAAGGAAATTATAGGTATGATGACTTTTTACCTCTAAATACTTTAAATGCATCTCTACAAATTAAGTCCCTGTGATTTTAAACGCTCTTTTTAAGCAGCAGACCATTTTATTTAAATGAAATATCATGTGGATACCCAACATACAGAGTTGTGCTTGGGACATACACAGGTAGAGATGTCAAGTAGGCAGGGGAACGTGTGAGTCTGGAGCTCCGGACAGAAGTCGGAGGTGGAGTGCTGGGTTCGGGATGTGTTTAAAGCCATGTGGGGAGAGAGGGCGGAGAGGAGGCCTCAGGACGCTCTGGCACTGGAGAGAAACCAGCAGAGGAAAGTGACGGAGCAGCCTGCAGAGTGTGAGAAGCAGGACAGTGGGTGTCCCTGGGACCAAAAGAAGAAAATGTTTCAAGAAAGAAGTCTATGGCCATACCGCCCTGAACGTGCCTGATCTCCGATCTCAGAAGCTAAGCAGGGTTGGGCCTGGTTAGTACTTGGATGGGAGACCACCTGGGACTACCAGGCGCCTGTAGTCCCAGCTACTTGGGAGGCTGAGGCAGGAGGATCGCTTGGGCCCAGGAGTGCCTGGATGACAGAGCAAGACCCTGTCTTAAAAAAAAAAAAAAAAGAAAAAGAGAGAAAGAAAGAGGGCAATAGTCAGCCATGTCTGCTATTGAGAGGCCGCGTAAGTGGAGTGCAGAGAACCAACCACTGGATTTGGGACACATGGGGAACCAAGACCCAGAACTGGCACTGCCCACCTAACATCTAGACCTCACAAACTACAGATGAGGAAACTGAGGACCATAGAGGGAGAGTGAATTGCCTAAGAGCACAGTAAGCTAAATGGCAGAGCCAGGACTAGAGCCCAGGCCCCCCGGTGCCCCGAAGGGTGGGCTTTACCTGCCTAATACCAGCCTTCTCCCTCAGGCCACAAGCTGGATCTTCGGGCCTCGGTTTCTTACTGATAACCCCTCTGCAGAGGATTACCAAGTACCCATTGCTGCTGCAGAAAATCCTGGAGAACACGCCCCCTGATGCCAGTGCCTACCCCGTCCTTCAGAGGGCTACCTCTGCCCTCCAGGACGTGAATGCCAACATCAACGAGTACAAGATGCGCAAGGAAGTGGGTAAGACTTGGGGCATTTAGGGGCTACATCAGTGAGAACGCTTCCAGTTACAGAAAACTCATCTCAAGCTGGCTTCACCAATAAAGAGAATGTAGTGGCTTGTGTAACTGTAAATCCAGAGGCAATGTGAGCTTCAGGTAGGGTTTGATCAGGGAGCTGTTTCATTTCCCCGTAACTCTCTTGTCTTTGCTCTTTACTGTGTATCAGCTTCATCTTTAGCCTGGCTTCCCTCATAATAGTAAGTGGCTATGTGCTGTTCTGCACACCACACTTTCCAGGGTAAGACAGGGTTTTGCTCCCCTTAGCCACAAAAATTAAATTGAGGCTTCACTCTGATAGGATCCACTTGGGTCACGTGCTCATCCTGAACCAATCACCATAGTTGGGGTGCCATGATCTGATTGGCTTAGGACAGGGTTATGTGCCCTTCTCTGAACCAATCACTATTGCCAGGGGAATGGGATTGTATGGATTGGCTTATACCAATCGGCAGCCACTGCTCAAGTCAAAGCGAGGACAGTCCCGTCCAAATCACATGGCTGCTCCACTGTGAAGGAGAAACAGCCCTGGGGAGGTATATATCTGGAGGAGTGGGGGAAATCCCGGCCTCTCATGTTGTTAAAACAGAAAAGTTTGGAAAATAGAGCTGTATCCCAAGTATGGAGAAACTCAATTGCACAACTGAGGCAATATAAAAATGATAATTTAGCTAATGTTTACTACAGGCTAACTGCTATGTTTTTTCCTTCATGATCGTATTCGACCCTTGCACTAGCCCTCTGGGGCCGGCCCTCTTAGCCCCATTTCACAGTCAGGTAGAATGAGAGCTTATATCATTTGTTCCCTGTCACAGAGCTGGTAAGGGACAGAGCCAAGTTTTAAACCCAGGCCTGGAGTCTCCACCACCACGCTGTGCTACATTTGGTAGCTTTGGATTTCCTCCCCATTGGCTTCTCTGTCCAGGTCAAGAGGCGACAGATCCTGAGTCAGGAGCGGGAATTGTGGCTTCCGGCTGGCTTGGCTGAGCCTGGCAGAGGGACCCCAGGCAAATGGCCCCTCCCTGCCTTCTTCTTTAGGAAGTCCATTCCGACCTGCTCTAATACGTGACCGTCCCAGCAATCCTATGAGGTGGCTCGCCCCATTTTACAGATGAGGAAACTGAGCCCCCAGGGAGTAAGTGACTTGCCAAAGTCAAGCAGGCAGGAAGCTCTTCCGCCAGGGCTCACACCTCAGATGGAGGACCCTGTGCTTTTCCTACATGACTCACCGTTCTCATGGATGTGACCCTGGGGGAGCAGGGGCCCGGTGTGTCAGTGACGCTTGCTCTCCTAGGTCAGCTTTGGTCATGGGCTTCCCCTCTTCTCTGTCGGTGCAGCCTCCAAGTACACCAGGGTGGAGCATCTGAGCCTCCGGGAGCGGCTGGCCCGCATCAACACACACACCCTCTCCAAGAAGACCACCCGGCTGAGCCAGCTGCTGAAGCAGGAGGCGGGGCTGGTGCCCAGAGTGAGTGGGGACCTGGGAGGAAAAGTCACACCCCAAGCAGTCCCAAGGGGCCAGCCCCTGTGCCGTGGGTAGGACAGGAAGCTTGGGCTCTTCGCAGAGGTGAGGCAACTGAGGCCAAGAGAGCGAGGGGCCAGGGGAGGCAAAGTCGGCACCCCCACCTGATTCTGCAGAGCCAGTGCAGGGCTTCCCCTCCAAGCCTTCAGCCACTCTTTCTCTGGGGCCTCTTTACACAGAGAGGAGAGCTAGTCTCTGGGTCTGAGCAAAGAACCGGCCTCCAGTAGCTACTGGTAGCAGCTGAGGCTGATTGAGTGCTTACTCTGAACCAAGCATCATTTCATCAGCACAATGAAGCAGGTGTTTATTATCCCCATTTTGCAGATGAGAAAACAGAGGCTCAGAGCAGATAAAACACCTGTCCAGAGTCACACAGCTAGGAAGCGAGTGAACCAGGACTCTCATGCTCGTGTGTGTGATTCCACGGGCTGAGTGCAAATCCACCGAGCTACACTGCTTTCTGACTGTCCCGCCCAGCCCTGAGGCTGTTAGAACTGGCTCTAGTGAGCCAGTGGAAAGGTTGTCCCCAGTGAGGACTTGGGACACGGGCGCTGGTGTACACTGCCCCCACGTGGATCTTCCCAGCCTTCACACTCATAGCTTTACTTTCAGACAGAAGACAAGGAATTTGATGATTTAGAAGAGAAGTTCCAGTGGGTGTCTCTGTGTGTGACTGAGCTGAGGAGCAACGTGGCTGTGTACCTGGATAATCTGGAGGTGAGGACCCTGCAGAGTCAATGGTGGGCAAGTCTGGGCTGGCTTCCCCGCGTAGGAGGCATGTGGGGCCCAGCCTACAAGCTGGCAAAGGCACCAGCTGCTGCTGGAAGCAAATGGATAAGGTCATCTGGCAAGCACCCCTCAGCCCCGGGGGGCAGCTTCTGAGCCCACTGGGGTTCCTGCTGGGCTGGAATTCACTGGTGTCAGAGCCCTCCAGAGGGACCCTGCCAGAGCAGCACCTAGAGCAGGGGAGACACTCAGGTGCCTACAGGGCCAGGCGGGCCATATAATCTAGTGAAGGGTGCAGGTAGTAGGCAATCCCATGCAGTAGAAGCCAAGTGTTGTTTACAAGCCTTTTTCAGTAGACTTAAATATAAAATAATATTTGGAATTTGAATGGCTGATTGAACACACATATGAATAAGATCTAAAGGAGCGGCGCGTACTCAGCGCGTACTGCTGTGAGGGAATGCGGGCCCAATGTGGCCAGTATTTCTGACTTTAATTTTTCAGAAACCCTGGAAAGTCAGATTTTTAGGTGAAATCTCCCGATGTGTCCGTGTGAGCAACGACTCAAATAAAGATTTAAATGCTATAACAGGCCTAAGAAAATGTATCTCTACAAACTGAATTCAGCCCACGGGGCCATCCGTATGCATGGCCCTCCAGTGTGGCACTTCCCTCAAGCCCAGATGCCCCCTCATCTCGTCATCAGTGGTGACTCATTCCATCCACTCTGCCTCTGTTCCGTGGTTTTGTTCCCAGTCACGTCCATTTGCGCAAACCGGCTGGGTCAGAGATGATAATGGGCTCTTTGGATAAAGGGATTTGGAGTGGCATCACTGGAAGTACGTAGAAGGAAGGCGGTCGCTGTTCCACGCTCCTCCGTGTGGGGCGATCCCGCTGCTTGTTCCTGTTCTGTCCTGGGCCTCCCGGGTGGCAGGATCCCGTAATAGCACAGAGAGCCGGAGGGGAGGATGCAGGCAGCCAAGTCATGAGGAAGGCGGGGAGGGGCTGGTGGGTGTTGGACCTTGAGGGGGATAAACCAGAGGGACAGGAGAGAGACATCTGGCTTTGCCGGGCAGGATGAACATTTGGAAGCATTAGAGCTGCATTTCCGTAGACGCAGGACTTACACAACAGATACGGCGCTAACACAGAGTCTCACGGTGAGAGAGGGATTCCCTCTTTTAATCCTCTGACTCAAGGAAAAGCCTCTTTGCTGGTATGTCTGTAACACATGCAGAACGAGTCTCAGGCTGGGGGTCTTCAGTAGGCGATGATAGCCAGACAGTAAAATTTACGAACATTTTTTTGTTTTCAGAGCAATTATTTGTAGATGTCTATCTGTGACAATTATTACTGGTTTTCCCTTTATGGTAGCATCACAAGGTGGTTTTGATTTTTTTTTAAAAGAATGTATTCCCTATTTAAATATAGGAATGGTCAGTTGGTTTACAGAAAAGTATTCATAGAACATGTGGAATATGGACATGCCAGAAAAAATCACAAAGGTGATATGCAGATGTGTTCAGTTCAGGAAGCGCTGGAAGAGGGAGAAAGATGTTGGCTCCGTATAAGGAAGAACTTTCTAATCACTCAAGTTGTGCAAGGATAGAATGGGCTGAGTGTGTTCCTGTCACAGGGGTGGGTAGAGAGCCTGGACAACCTCTTTGGGAGGTAGGGAGGAGGGGGATTCGGGCCTAAGACGGCCGCAACAGGCCATGATTGGATGTCTCCCCTCGGTCCTGGGCCCAGGCTTTCCTCGGATGCAGACCACATGAATGCAACCTGGACATCCCCGGGGGGCCCGTGGTGCAGTATTGCAACCTGGCCAGAGACCTTCAGCTGGAGGCCTTCCTGAAGTTTGTGAGTGGAACTTCTTTCTCCTTTCTTTCTTGGAGGCTCTAGGTGGCAGAGCCTACAAGAATAATGTTTAGAAGTCAGGCACTGTACACAATTGTCACATCCGTAACCACCTGGGTGGTCAGGAGCACAGACATTATTATTAGTGCATTTTCCTGATAAAAACAGCCCAGCTGATGTTTAGTGAGCCTCCCTGTGTGCCAGGCACTGTGCTAAGCCCTTTACTTTCTTTGCCTCATTTAATCCTCACCGCATCCCTTTGGGGGTAGATACTGTTAATAGCCCCATTCTGCAGATGGGAGCTGAGGCTCTGCGAGGGCGACCTCTGGGGTTGTCTGTACAGATGGTCAGTGGCAGGCTTCGATCCGAGCACAAAGACTGCGCTCTTGACCACCACTCTGGACAAAATCTTCTTCAAGATCTTTACATGGTAATGATACTAAGAGGTGACATGTACTGAAGGCCGGCCCATGCCAGGCACTCAGTTAAGCTCATTACTTGCATTGTCCCATTTTTCAGATGGGCAGATTGAGGCCCAGTTAGGTAACGTGCCAAAAGCCACAGCTAGCCAATGGAGGTGGGACTGGAATCCAGGCCTGCCTGCCTCCAGATCCCCTTCTCCCAGCCCCTGCCCTCTGCCACCTCCTTTCCCAGCTCCCAAGCTCATCCCTCCCCGCAGAAGCAGCGGCTGGAGGGCCTCGTGTGGCGGCCGCTGTGCAGCCTGGCCAGAGCCCTCGTCGGCCCTCGGAACCTAATCAAGAAGCGTCTGGACAAACTCCTGGACTTCGAGCGGGTGGAAGAGAAGCTGCTGGAGGTGGGCAGCGTGACCTACGAGGAGGAGGCCACCCGGCACACGTACCAGGCGCTCAACTCCCTGCTGGTGGCCGAGCTCCCGCAGTTTAACCAGCTGGTCATGCGGTGGCTGGGCCAGATCCTGCGCACGTTCGTGGCCCTCCAGAGGGATCTCGCAAAGCAGGTGCTGCAGAGGGCAGAGGGCAGCATGGCCCAGGTAAGGCCGCTGGGACTGGGGTGCCTCCGGGGACTAGCCGGGCCAGGCCTTGCAGCCCCTTCAGCCAGCTGTTTGCAGGGGCTGGGAGGGAGGGAGGTGGAACCTTCCAAACAGGCCATCAGCACCTAGGAGGAGGCAGTGGAGACCTTCTAGCTGTCTCTCGTGCTATTCTCCCTCCATTGCTGGAGTCAATTCCAGCAACTCCAAGCATATACCTTCACATCCCATAATCCAAAGGAAGAGCAGCCCTCTCATTCCCAGCCTTCACACACTAAATCTGGTAGACGATGCCAACTGGCCTTGCCCAGTCCGTTGTCCATGCCGTGGACCCATCACTGTAGGTGGGAGGAAGGAGCCCAGACCACCAGACTTGTGGCTCCAGCACCATGATGGGCAATGCTACTGGACCCTCATAGAGGGATAATTTCTTAAAGGAGAGCGGGCCAGGAGGCAGACAAAGCAATAGCTGACCGTGACAAAAAGGTGCATCTGAACACACCAGGGGCTACAGTGTGGGCGGCCAGGTCTCCCTGTCCCCTTTCTCCCAAAGAGGGCTCTCTTGACAGTGCCTGTCACCACCTAGCTGCCCCACCACCATTTCTCCGAGCCGGCCTTCAGGAAGCTGGTGGAGGACGCGCTAGGCCAGACCAGTAACCAGCTCCGCTCCTTTCAAGAGACCTTCGAGAAAGTGCCGCCACCTCCCACCACGCAGGTAAGTGTCCCTCCCTCCCCCCTAAAGACTGTCCAGTTCTTCACTGCCAGTGGGTGAGGCTCAATCTTTCCTCTCCTTTTCCTTTCCCCAGTGTTTTCTGTTACCCGTGGAAATATTTTCTCTTCCTCTCTCTCCATTCTCTCTGTGAGCCTGCAGGAGCTGGGGAACGTACACCCACATGCACACACGCTCTGCGTGGCCAGTAAGCAGCAGAGCAGCACAGCATGCTTGGGTCAAGAGTAAGAAAACCCACACTTTGTTTTGAGACAGAGTCTCGCTGTCACCCAGGCTGGAGTGCAGTGGCATCATCATAACTCACTGCAACCTCCGACTCCTGGGCATGAGCGATCCTCCTGCCTCAGCCTCCCAAGTAGTTAGGACTAAAGGTGCAGGCTGCCATGCCTGGCTAGTTTTTGAATTTTTTGTAGACGTGGGGTCTTGCTATATTGCCCAGGCTGGTATCAAGCTCCTGGCCTCAAGCGATCCTCCTGCCTTGGCCTCCCAAAATGCTGGGATTACAGGCATGAGCCACCACACGTGGCCCCCAAA
The DNA here is from genome assembly GCA_004363605.1 of Indri indri. Lineage (NCBI taxonomy): Eukaryota > Metazoa > Chordata > Mammalia > Primates > Indriidae > Indri > Indri indri. The sequence continues at coordinate 15,924 of RJWJ010017870.1, forward strand.
TATTTTAATATTAAGTAAAATTAGACACAATAATGGGCAAATAGGATTAACATCCAAAAATCTGGAACTTCTTCAAATTTGTTATCAAAATGTATCCTTTTCCCTCCGTACCTTCTAATACCAGCTTCAATACCAGCATTCAAGATGAATAAAATGTTTGAATAAGAAGTCATTCAAGGCCGGGTGCGGTGGCTCACGCCTGTAATCCTAGCCCTCTGGGAGGCCGAGGCGGGTGGATTGCTCAAGGTCAGGAGTTCGAGACCAGCCTGAGCAAGAGTGAGACCCCGTCTCTACTAAAAAATAGAAAGAAATGATCTGGACAACTAAAAATATATAGAGAGAAAAAATTAGCCGGGCATGGTGGCACATGCCTGTAGTCCCAGCAACTCGGGAGGCTGAGGCAGTAGGATCACTTGCCCAGGAGTTTGAGGTTGCTGTGAGCTAGGCTGACACCATGGCACTCTAGCCTAGGCAACAGAGTGAGACTCTGTCTCAAAAAAAAAAAAAAAAAAAGAAGTCATTCAAATTCTGTTTTTGCTATGGTATTTTTGATTGCAAAGGCCAGTGTTTCAGCTGCATGATGGATTACAATCTCTGGCTGGCCAAATGCTTGTTTGTTTGTGTTTTTTTGAAGTATTTTCCTCTAGGCTGAGTGCAATGGCTCATGCCTATAATCCCAGCTCTTTGGGCGGCTGAGGTAGGAGGATCACTTGAGCCCAGGAATTTGAGGTTACGGTGAGCTATGATTGCGCCACTGCACTCTGCCTGAGTGACAGAATGAGAACTGTCTCTAAAAAAAAATTTTTTTTAAAGTATTCTCCTCTATAATATAAGGAAAGGGTATCTTCCAGTCACGTCCAGAGTACACCCAGGTAGTCTGTGTCTTAAAGTAACTGAAGCATCTGTAGGGAGAAGGGGCTCCCAGACTCTGACAGAACCTGGATTTGAGGAAACTGAGGCTACGTGTCCCCCACACTGGAGACGGGAAGTGAAGGGTGGGGAGATAGCCCGAGTATTCCCCAGAGGGGGAAGGGGGCCCCAGCAACACAGAGAGACAAGAGAAGGAGCAGCCCAGCGGAGCAGACACAGGTGGCCTTCACACCTGGCCACGGTGCAGAGAATATCGGACCATCAGGGACTAATGTCCACTAGAGTCGGGAGGCTGACTGCCCCCGGGCCACAGCTGTCCCCACCTCCTAACCCACCGAGAGCTGCGCCCAGCAGCGGTGTCCCGGGGGTGCCGTGGGAAAGAGCAACGGTGCAGACAGTGACGAACAGAGCAGCCTCTTGGGTGCATCATGGGAAACTCCTCTCTCTACTTAAAACAAGTTAAAATAACATTTTTTTAAACTGGGAGAGCAATGCATGCGTACTGGAGAATAGTTAGAAAACACAGAAAGACAAGAAGGAAGAAACACACGGAAACATCCGTAATCCCAGTGTGTCGCCCACTGATAGGAAGACACCGCTCTCCCGGCCTCCCACCCCTCCTCACGCGCAAACCTCCCAGGAATTCCTGCCGTATTTGGCTGAGGGCACAGAACCCGGTGGGAGCGACGGGGCCCCCAGGACAGGAGCAGTCCTGGTGCTGTCGCCATGTGCCCTTCCCGGGACACCCCAGGGGCGCTGCTGCTCTCCACACAGACGGGGACTGGTCAGGCTGCAGGAGGGAGGCCTGTGTGGGCTGCGCCACTCTTCTGAAGGAAACCGCCCCAGCACCACTGTTCTGAAAAGAAGCTGCCCGTGTCTACAGTTCCCTTTGAGGACCTGCTTCGAAACGCTGGGCTCTCCTGGTTCTTAGTCCCGACTCAACATCCCCATTGGGGTGGGGATGTGGCTGTCTGTGCCCAAATGTCCCTGGAGGGCACCTTTGCTACCTCTCCACACCCAACCTGTACCCCCTCGTAGAACATAGTGAACGTCCATGCTTATGTACAGGGGGAGAAAACCGTAAATACATATTGAACATATTTAGTTTGTTGCTGGTTTTACAAAATGGGGACAACCACCCAAGTCTCTTCTTGCTGATGCTTTTGCTGGAGGCAGTGTCGCGGAATGGAAAAACAGGAAATGCCAGGAGATTTTTGGATGAGCTGAAAGTGCCATCGCATCGCTCCCCCCAGCTAGATGGCACTTTCCCTCTGGGCAAAACTGTCCCTGTGTTTCTGCCCCACTGTTCACGAGGCTTAACGGCAGTGCCTTGTGAACCGTAGATGCTCCGTAAATACTCGTGGACTGAAAACTCGTGGGATCAAAGATAACCTCCCCTCCTTCTGGCCCTGGGCTGGCTATTTAAGATGCCACTTGAATAGGGCCTGGTGCCCCCGTGAGGCTCACAGTCTCGTGGGCTTGAAGACCTGTACGAGGCATTTTCCTGTGGGATCACTTAGCTTGATGTATGGGCAGAAATAAGGGCTCGGTCCTTGGAGTTCTATAACTGAGAAGTTTCAGAGCTTAAGTTAGAATTGTAGAGAATTCCTGAAGTTAGAAGTGTCTTCTGAAACGCCATTGGATACTAACAGCCAGCCACCTACCAGTGAGCGCACTGTTGCCCTGATGGGGCCGGGCCCTCGGGGGGCGCAGGTGGGATCAGGCCCAGTGCTCCTGGTTCTTAGTTATGTGGGCTTTGACACGTTTATTCAAGCACCTGTGTCTGTCTCTGTCCCTCCTCTCCCCAGACACTCCTTCCAGGGTCTGAGCGCTGGGTGCAGGCTCTCCTGAGCAGGTATGGCCCCGGGAAGCTGTATCAGGTGACAAGCAACATCAGTGGGGCTGGGACTCTGGATCTGACACTGCCACGGGGCCAAATCGTGGCCCTTCTTCAAAACAAGGACACCAAAGGCAACAGCGGCCGCTGGCTGGTGGACACTGGGGGTACGTGGGCCTCTGCGGCCCTTCCTCTCTTTCTGGGAAAGTCACCCCTACAGAAGCCAGTGGGGAGACACAGGCCCCTTGTGGACCAAACTCTGGCTGTGCAAATCCAGGATGGAAACAAGCACAGGTGACGAAGGCAGGGCTCGGGGCGCAGTCAGCTTAGGGTGACCGAGTGGAGCATGAAACACCAACAAGAGGAATTCAGTCTTTCATTGCGAGGTCCATCAGCAAGCACCTACTGCGTGCTGGGTGCCGTGCACATTAGATGAGGACCTGCCCCAGGGGCCTCACGGGTTAGCAAGGTGGACAGAGCTAGCTGGAGAGAACCCAGCACCCCCTGCGAGCTGGGGATGCACAGAGAAGGAGTGCTCAGATCCCGGCTACAGGACAGAGGTCTGATGTCCAGAACGAGGGAAGTGATTATCCTGCCTCCTCTGCACTGGTCGTGGCCTTGGGGTGTGCTGCTCAGGTCTGGGTGCCCCAGTGTAACCAGGCTCGAGGCAAGTGGAACCACGAACCCAGAAAAAGACGGCCCAGTAGAGCATCTTCCAAAGAGGGGCATGTGCCCCCCAGATGAGGGTTGCACGGGATTATTGTGGGGGGATCCACAGATAGGTTTCCCCCCTTCATACAGTTTATGATAGTTGTTACTTAAGTATTTTAACGTATCTTAGAAAAATATATAACTAGTCCACAAGCCCATGATTAAAATCATATAATTGTATAGTACAAGACCAAGTTTTAAAAAGTGAGTCAATGAAAAAACTCAAGAAGGTGGTACAAATCAGACAGCAGTCAGGGAACAGCGCTCTCCTGACCTAAGCTGGGAACAATGGAATGGGTATTAAGCAAGGCCCCGGGGCCAAGAGGGCTGGTTTGGATTCCAACTCTACCACTTTACTGTGTGATCTTGGGAGTTCATAGAGCTTCTCTGAGCTTGGCTGGCTCAACGTAAAATGCAGATAATAATACCAACCTGTGACAACTAGATAATCAAGTGCTGGTTCGTGCACCCAGCAAGGCCTGGGGAAGCGATAGCCATTCATAACTACAGCAACCAGAGCAGCACTGGAGTAGCTGCCACAGGAGGAGGAACTGGGGCTGCTTGGAAAGGAGAAAGGCTCTCTGCCTCCTGGGAAAGGCAGTCCTGGGGAGAGGAAGTGGCTTTACTCTGGGCGGCCACCAGAGGAGCGTGGGAGTCAGTGGTGCCAGCACCAAGAAGGCAGTTTTCATGCTAGTCCAAGGATGAACTTTTTATCTCTGTTACAGCTGATCAAGTGGAGTGGGCTGCCAAGTAAGGAATGAACCCCCTGTCACTGGGGGTGTGCAAGCAGAAGCTAGAAATCGTGTGTGCAGGGGCAGGGGGCTGAGGTTCCCAGATGACCTTTTCAGGTCCTTTTGGGTGCTGAGAAGCTGTGTTGGAGGCATTCACAGCCGCTGACTTTCTCCACCACCGAAAGGGACAGGAAGATGGCCTGCAGCTCAGTAATCTTCTGCTTGTCCCTTAGGACATCGGGGGTATGTGTCAGCTGGGAAACTGCAGCCGTACCGCATGGTACCCAGTGAGCAGGAGCTCAGAGGGCAGGCGAGGCCGCACGAGGACTCCCGACATCTAACACCAGAGCCCAGCCGGACCCCAGGGCTCTCTGTCCCCACCACGACCCAGGTGAGTCTGGGAGGGGCTAGGGGCTTGCCTCCCCTTGGCTTGGGTTTTCCTCCTCTGTCAACATCTGTGCTCCTCCCATCTGGAGGGGCTGCCACCCTGTGAGGCTGGGGCCTCGATCAGTGTCCATGCCAGTGTCCTGGCCATGGGTGGGACCTGGAAAAAGTGGCCTCTGACCCTGCACAGCAGCTCCAGAGAGCTAACACCTCATCCCCCATCAGCCCATTCATTCATGCATTCATTCGGCATCTGCCAGGCACTGTACTAGATGAGAGATACAATGATGAACAAAAGTCAATCATGGTGTTTGCCTTCCTCAGACTTGTGATCCGGGGTGGGGAAAACAGTGATTAATAAAATAACTGCCTGAATAACTGTGAAGTGAATAGCAGAGACAAGCACCAGAGCTCTAGGTGTGGAGAGGTCCAGGAAAGCTTTTGCTGAGAAGAATGATGCTTTTTCTCAGCTAGGAAAGGTGAGAAGGAATTAACCGGATAAAGGGGCTGTACTGGGGCACAGGTGGGAAGAGCTCTCTGGAAAGCATGCACAGCATGTGCAAAGGCCCTGTGACAGGAGAGCACAGGGGGCGTGTGAGCTGAATGAAGCCAGGGAAGTGTTGCCAGGGAAGAGGGAGGGATGGGCTGCTCGAGGGCCTGGCAGGGAGGGGCCAGAGAGCCTTGTGGCCTTGACGAGGTGGCAGCCTTTCTCTGAAACGCAGTGGGAACATGCACATGCATGTTCATGGCAGCATTCTTCATAACAGCCCCAAAGCAGAAGCAGCACAAGTGTCCATCAGCATGAATGGATGAACACAGTGTGGTCTATCCGTACGATGGAATATTACTCGGCCATAAAAAGGAAGAGTGCCGATGGCTGCTCCAGCACGGGTGAGCCTTGAACACTGAGGCTAAGTGGGCGAAGGCAGACACCAAAGGCCACATGTCGTGTGATTCCACGTATAGGGGTGTCCAGAACAGGCAAACCCACAGGGGCAGAAAGTGGATTAGAGGCTGCAGGGGCTCAGGGCAGGGGGATGGGGAGTGAATGCCGACTGGTATGAGGCTTCTTCTTCGGGTGATGAAACGTTCTGGAATTAGTGGTGATGGCTGCACGTATCTGTGAATATACTAAAAACCACTGGATTATACACTTTAAAAGGGTGAATGTTACTGTATGTGAATTATATCTTTAAAAAAAGGGATGGGAACTGTTGAGGGGTTTGGCTTTGCAGGGACGGAGTCCTTGCGTGGGGAAGAAGCTTAGTGGAGTCGTCATAGGGATTGGATGCGATAGAAAAGCCGGGCTGGACGTGTTGTGAACCTCCGTAAAGGGGGCTGCTCCCACGGTTGCCGTCAGCAGTCAAGGGCGAGTGTCCCAGGCCAGGCATGAGTAACAGAAAGCATGGGCCAGAGAGGGCTTGCAGCGGAGAGACGTGGATGTCTCGGGCCAGGGCGCTGGGGGAGCCTGCAGTGGGCTGCGTGAGGGCCGCAGAGGCATCTGGGATGCCTTGGTGTGTAGCTCGTGCCACGCCCACCGGAAGGCTCTCGGGCCAACATTCTCCCGCATTAGCCAGAAATAGCGCACCAGGCCTGCCACGCACTGGCCAAGGCCCCACCCCACTGATCACCCGCCTCAGCCCCCTGGGGAAGGGAATGCGGTTTCCCCTGCCACCCAGCTCTGGTCAATGTGGGTACGGTTTCAGGGAACCCCCACCCAGGGGTTCATGTAAGTTCAGCTGTTTATCTGCCCAGACATAGCTGCTTCCTCTCTGTTCCTGCTCTGCTCTGTGGGACTCGCGTGGGATCATCCTCATCCTGCCACGCAGCTAATGATCCTGAGGTTTGGCCATCAGTACTAGCAGTAATGGGTTAAAAAGAAAGAAGAAGAAAAGAAGCAAGCAGCCTGCATTTATTGAGCCCTTACTGTGTACCAGGCCCTGTGTGGAGCCCTCTACGTGTGCGTTCATTCATCAAATTCCCTCAGTGACCCAGAGGGGAGGATATCATTACTTCCATTTTGCAGATGAGGAAACTGATGTCCAGAGAAGTTAAATATTAGCCTAATAAATGCCCTCCCCTCCAATTTTTTTCTCCAGTTGGTGCTTGTACTTAAAAAAGTAACCAAGTCACCCTAACTCCTATCTCTACTCCAAGCTGGGAAACTGGCCTGGGCGGATGAAACCCTTAGATCGGGAGAGGGGTGAGGAGCTGCAGCAGTGGATCGAGAACACCTGTTCTGAGGTCAGACAGGCCTAGTTTCGCTGCTGTGTGATTTTGAATAAGTTCCTTAACTTCTCTGATCCTCAGTTTCCTTATCTGAAAAATGAGGCGATTAGAAGGATAGGATTGCTGTGAAAACCAAAACCCAGTAAAGTGCTGGAACAGTGCCAGTCACATAGCACGTATTCGCTGTGGTACTGGCAGATGTAGCCATTGTCCTTAGCACAAAGGATGGACTTGGGAGGTGATGAATGCCCAGCAGTGGGGACCAGAGCTGCGTGGGATAGGAACAGGATAAACAGCCTCTCTGGATTGAGTTTGTCTGTCTGCCCACCATGACCATTCCTGTGTTGTTCCCCGTGTGTTTCAGGTGGTGGCAGCGTACGCCTTCGTGGCCAGAAGCAGCCATGAAGTGAGCCTGCAGGCAGGCCAGCCCGTGACCGTCCTGGAGGCGCAGGACAAGAAGGGGAACCCGGAGTGGAGCCTGGTGGAAGTGAACGGGCGGAGGGGATACGTGCCTTCCGGCTTCCTGGCCAGGGCCCCAAGCCCGGCTCCGTGGGGCTGGAGTCTGCCGTCTTAGGGTGCCCTCCTTGGAGCCCACATTGCCAAGGGACTGGGGGGCTCAGAGACTGTGACCCTGGAGGGGAAAGAAGCAAAGAAAAAGTGGGGGTGGAAGGGAAGAGTGGGCCAGGTGGGTGAAGGGCACCAAGAAGGCAGCCAGAAGAGGTGGGTGGGACTCGCAGAGCGCTTGGCATAGGTGGGCACAGAAGGCTCCAGCCAGAACCACTCATTATGTCTGCACAAAGAAGCCGTTCCAGCCTGGAGCCACAACACCCTGGACAGCAGGCCACAGCTATGGCCAGATGTCCTGTGCCTCCCTCTGGGCCTGCCAGGGGCGCGGGTAGCCCAGGTGGACGTGAGCTGTGTGCTGTGTGGCTGCGGGCAAGGGCGCTGGGGAAGCCCAGCGCTGCCTGGCCGGGCAGTTCTCTTCCTGCGTGTGGTGTCAGGAGAAGACCCCGGACTGACCAGTCACCTTTGGTTTCTCCGTGCTGGGGGCTGAGTTTCGGTGGGCAGGGAAGAACCGGCAGCCCGCTCACGCGGGGAAGCCATGGGTACATGCGACGCAGTGGAGAGGTTCCCAGGAGACTCCTGGCTGGGCCTGGGAATGGGTGTGACCAAGTCACAGTTCTAGAATATGTGCAGGCAAATTCAGAGGCTGTTCCAGGGAAGAGGGGATTTCGACGGTGTGTTAGGGAGGGTGTGTGAGGCTGTTGGCTGTTTTCTCTGGACCAGGGACAAAGGGGTATGCAAATCGTAGAGGAAACTAGGAAGTTGGTGACTAAAGGCCTCGTGGGTGGGGAGGTCAGGCGATGGCTCGGTTTCCTGTTTCTGGATAGAAGGGGAGCCAGGGGCAACCCCCGGTGGGTTCAGGGGGCCTCTGAGGGCCAGGAGGCAGTGGCGGATGTGATGCCAGTTGGCTGTGGGACCTGAGACACAGGGCACAACCTCAGTTTTCCCATCCAGAAAGCCCTTAACTCGCAGGTCACGGTGAGAATGCTGTGAAGCCGACCATGGGGAGGCTCCTTGTAAACTAACAAGTGTGACACAAACGCAAATGCCGTCAGTGTCTCGCGATGGCCCCAGCCATCAGCTGGCCCGGCTGGCAAGCGGAAGTGTCCACGTGGCCACTCTCCACGCCTGTGTCCGTGGCAGCACACGTCCTTTCCTATAACCCAGGATCCACCTCTGGGTCCCTCTCAATACTGCTTTCTGGTTAGCCAGTCCTTAAACCGGGTAAGTGGGCCATCCCTTTCCAGAACCTGGAAGTTGGAGGCCCTCAAAGACTGTTCCTGTTTGCAAGGAAGACTGGCGCAATGGGGCCATGCTGGACGCAGTCGCTGCGTGATCATCATCTCTAGGCTGTTGCTTTGGGCAAAGATAAATTGTGAGATTCACAGAAAGGGGCAAAGGTAAATCCAGTGTGGTCTTTATACAACTTACACAGTTTGGAACCGACCCAAGATACAGCGTATGTAAAACAGGTGGCAGTTTAGATTTATTTCCAGGAACACCTCTGTGTTCTAACTATAGTGCCTAAAGCTATGAGCTCTGGTTTTTGAAGAGCTTTTAAGAAATATATACATGTCTGTGTCAGACAGTCTGGAACGTGCCTTCTCTGGGCTCGTTAAAGCATGAAGACTCTGTGTAATGCGAGAGAAACTGCCCCACGGTCCCTTTCTCAGCGCCAAATTCATTTGATGGGATGCTCTTGACTCATTTTCCTTTCTCTTTCCTGCTCAGATTTCTGATAAAAATAGAAGCACAGGGGAACAGATAATAAAATAGGAAATCCACTCGTGGGCTCCACAGACACCTGCTGAGAGCCTATCGTGTGCCTCTAGCACAGAGGTTCTCAGTGCGGCTGCTCAACTGGAGTTACCTGGGCAGCTTTCAGCTATGGCAAAAGCCAGGGTCCCTCCCACCCAGGGATTCTGATGAAATTGGTCTGGGATCTGGCTCAGACCTCAGAAATGCAGAAAGCTCCCCAGGTGCTTCTACAGTGTAGCCAGGGCGGTCGAAGACCTCAGTGGTGGACAGGTGGAACTGGGGTCAGAGGTGGCCGTGAACTCTCAGCTGGCATGTGCCTAGCAGAGCTTTGCACTAGCTGTTTCAAACAGGCAGCTTCAGAGGCAGTTTGAAATGGAACAGCCTGTTCTGTCAGGTCCCAGAATGTATATTTATTAAGTGCCATTAAAAGGGACCTGAACAAAATCGGATGCCTCATAGGCATAAGGGAGGAAAATGAAACATACTTGGAACCAAGTCTATCTCATGAAGGGAAAATAAAAATGTATTCAGTAGCACATGGGTTATGGTTTCTCCTAGACCAGGGGATAAGATTAAAAGTCACTGAAGGGTGGGAAAATGCATATCGAGAAGTTGGAGAATGCCTGTATTTTCTCCGGGGGACTCTGTATAAAAGTGCTTTTTCCCCCTTCAAATGCCTAGAACCATTGTGCTGTGTCTTACCGATTTCACTGTTGGGCTGCCACGTACTAAACTTGCTCAGATATTTGCCCATGAACTGAACAAGACTTCCAGGAGTGGAAGACTGATTCGCAAGGGTACCCCTTGCTTCCTGTGATGGAGTGAGACCTCTTAAACCCTTTGGGCCCCAACTCAGTTTTGGATCGGAGGACAAGATTACAATATCAAAAGAAAAACAAATGAATTCTTGGTTAATATGATGAGCACTGGCTCAGTGAGGAACAGATGTGAACTGCTGGAAATAAAGGACTTCAAAGATGTAAATGTCGCTGGCATTCGTGTGACTCTGACTGTTGTGTAATCAGATGCCCCAGCATGTCATTGGTTCGCTGGTCACTTGCTATATATCAAACTGGCACCTGGTTCGCTCCTGTGTTCATTTAACAAGTACGCAAACCCTTCACACCTCCAGGAGCTGGCCTTAGCTGCTGAGAATACGGGAAGAAGTCAGACAGATGAGGCCCTGTCCTCCCAGAGCCCACAGTCTGGTGAGGGAGACAGAAAAGTCGGCGGTCACTTACATGTGGCGTAAGGGTCAGGATGGGGCAGGAGCAGGTGCCATGCCAGGCCGGGGGTGGGGCCTGCCTCTGAGTCCGACTTGGTGGCCAAGGAAGGCTTCCTGGAAGAAGTGATATTCAAGCTGAGGGTGGCTGGGATTAGGTGAAGGTGGCAGGGAGGGCACACGCAGAGGCCCAGAGGTGACAAGTGTGGCATGTCAGGGAACTGAGATGCTGTAGAGCCAAACGCAGGGCCTGTACGGGGGTGTTAGCAGGCACAGTTAGAGAGGTCAGCACGGTGAGCAGCCTTGAGTTTTATTCTGAAGGCCGTGGGGGCCACTAAAGGGTTGGAGGCAGAGGAGTGACATGCTCAGGGGGGTATTTTAGGAGATCCCCAGGCTCTGGCTGCATGCCTCTTGTGCCCACAGGCAACTGCGTGCTCTGGGAGGTTAGGAAGCTCTGATTCATCCTGGAGTCTCCCTGCGCCTCTGCCACGTGGCTCGAGTAATAGACGCTCCATCCACGTTGCTGAGAACATGCGAGAGAGATGGGACAGCAAAGCCCTGCCTTCAAGGAGGCCCCAGCTGGCTGGAGGGTACAAACGTCAAGCAGCTGTTGGGCCTGTGAGGAAGGATGTCCTCCGCCCCAGAAGGGTGCTATGGGCCAGGCTTCCGGGTGCTCTGACAAGGGGGAGATCTGGGAAGGCCGAGGTGGGCAGGGGCAGCTCCCGGAGAAGGCGGGGCAGGTGCTTGGCTTGTGGGATAAACAGGCTTGGGGAGAGCAAAAGGGACAGACGCCTGCTCAGGCCTGGGAGGCAGGTGGTGCCATGAAAAATACTCAGCTCTTGGCCTTAGAAAACCTGGGTCCAAGGCCTACTTGACCACCGGCACGTAGCAAAAGCGTTTACCACGGTTTCCATGCATGGAGAAGTTTGACCAGGGCCCCAGCCTGCCCTGTCCTCCCCACGTGGACCCAGAAGCGCTCGTTGCAGAGTTCGGGCTTAGCTCAGGGAGCCCTGGCTCCCTCCCCGAGGACTTCCCTTCTGACGTGGAAGAGTCGTTTTAGGACCTGTCGTGGCTGGGCAGAGCCTAAATACTCTGGCCTGGGGGGTAAGGAAAGCGCTGGATTCCACTCCCGGCAACATCAGGGGGACTGGGGATCCTGAAAAATCCACTCACTTAACCTCGTCGTTTGTTTTCGGTAAGTTTTCATCTGTAAAATGGGTACAACACTTCCGGTTCTCACAGGGTTGGTAAGAGGATGAAACGAGACAGTCAGAGTGAATGTGGTGGACGTGTCACTGCTGTGGGTGACGGAGTAGTGAGCGTCACTGCTGTGTGGCGATGGAACGTGTGAACTGTGACCACCAGGAGGCAGCAGGGCTCTTCCAAGCAGCTGACGGACGGCTGGGAAGCGCCTTTGGGGTAATGGCAGGTGGTGGGAATGAGAGGAAAGTCAGGTGAAAGGCATTAGGGAGCGGTGGGGACTGTGTCAGAGCAGAGAGTGCTCACTCAGTCAAACGAGCTGCAGCCTCGTGGCTGCAATCAGAGCCCCGTGGTGCCAGAATGCTGATTTTTTCAAGAGAAGCCAGAGTTTTTGCTTAGTTGTTTGTTTTTATTTATTTTTTGATGTAAGATCTTCTGCGTGGAGATTATGACGTCCACAGCAGGTGCCCTCTGCGTCTTCCACCTGAGAGCGGGTTGACTGTTCTGGGTAGAGAATTTTCTCCGAAGAATTCGTTTCGTGTCTTTGTAGTTCCTGCGAAATGCCTTCACGTGTCCTCACTTTCCTCGTTACTTCGTCAGACATTAATCTGCTCTCCTTAGATCTCTAAGAAGCATTGTTTCCTTTTGCTATTGTTGTCTTCAAGCTTTTATTAGATCATTGGTCATCTTTTCTGACCCACCAGCGAGGATCCTCGAAGAACCTCTCTCAAAAGGTCCTTTGGTGATTAAATGAGATACTGATGTAAAATCCTGTAGCCAGGCACCTGGCTCATAGGTGCTCATTATTATGGGGGCTTCGGAAGAGATGCATGGACTCTGGAGGTTTGCAGGGCCCATCTCCTGCCTCATATGTGGCATAGCGACAAGGCCTGGACTCTCCCCTGTGTAGAAGCAGCCCTGGGTCCTGAGGGCTTGCCTGGGCTTGGGCACAGCTCTTCACTCAGGGGCTGCTGTCGCACCCAAAGGCATTCCTGGGACCTCCCTTCCTCTCCCATCCCTGGGGCTACTGGTCTGGGGCAATGCCCATGGGCACCCACAGTCTGGATTCTCTCCTGCCTCTCTCCAGCTATAGCGCTTTCTGTCGTCCACCTGAACTGGACAAGGACTAATCAGACAGGTGATCAGGCAGTCATCAGGCTTGCTGGCTGCTGCTGGAGCAGTTCCTGTCGTCCTAGGCCCAGGGCAGCCAGGAGCAGCCTCTCGAGTGTTCCCAGGGGACCCAGCAGCTTTGGGGCCCAAGATTCCTTGCAAGAGGCTCCAATAGAGGATTAGGGAGGAGAAGGAAAGGGCGGGGGGACCGGGCTTATCCTTGTACTGATTTATGAGCCTCGGAGGCCGGGCTAAGGGGCACCGGCTGCTGGTGTGCGGTTAATAACTGGAGGTCTCAGGCGGCCCCCTGTTTCCGGGACATCTCAGGGTGCTTCTGGGTTCCCCATCTCGGGCCTGTGTCATCGGTTCTCAGGGGTCTTGGCATCCGTGGGGACTTATAAATGGAAACTGAGCTCTGAACAGTGACTGCAGGTTTGGGACAGCCCTGGACCCCAGGAAGGCTGGGCCAGAGGAAGATAGAAGTAGCGACCGCCCCTCCTGAGCAGCCCATGTCTCCTGAGGAGGGTTATTGGCTTGCTTGCTGTCACATTCGTTCCCTGCCCTGCTCTGCTCCAACTGCAGGGAACTGTATTTCCCAGGCTCCTTTGCAGGTAGTTTGGGCCCATAGGAGGCACTGGAAGGTGGGAGAGGCTGAAGCTTTCCCCTCCTCTCTGCTCCGGGCAGCATCTCTGCCAGGGCTGGTCTCCTCTAGTGGCTCCAGCTCTCACTGGATGGCCCCTCCCTCATGGTCCCAGGTCCCATTGGGCAGGTCTGGCCGTGCTCCCAGTGTCTGTTGGGTGGCCCCAGGGGCTGGGCACTACCAATACTGCCTTTTCTCTATGTCCTTCCTGCCTAGGGGTTGTAGTATCTTTTTGTTAATCTCTGGGGTGCTTCTGAGATCTTCTTTCACCTGCGTAACCAACCCTATATTAAATTCCTTCTGTCCAGATGCATAGCGTGGTTTCTGCTTTCTGACTGCACAGTGAGTGATATACACTGATCTACACTCAGGAGCCCGGGGTGCAGGCAGGGGCTGCATCTTGGTTCTGTGGGACTCCCAGGTACCTCTGCCCCTTGGGCTGCCCAGCCCTTGGGGAACACTGGGGACCATCACCGGGTCTGCCTGCATCTTCTCTGGGTCAGGGGACTGTCAGCTGTCCCAACATGGAGCTCTTGGAAGTGTCTTCAACCACAGGGAGCGGAGTGGGTCAGGCTCGAGGATCAATGGCTGTGGGAGTCAGCTGAGCCGCCCGCCTTGGCCGGCTGAGACTATTGCTGTAGGGCCCAGAGCAGACAAAGGAAATCCAAGGGCCACCGTGTCAGAGCAGAGCCAGGCTTTGGTCATGGGCCAGGCCCTATGGCCCTGGGGCAGGGGGAGGCGGATGAGATTTTCCAGCCCTGGTGCCTAGCAGCATCTGTCCCTGGCAGTGATCCCCAGGTCAGGGAGACGGGAAGGGGGTAGTGATTCTGGCCAGGGAAGAGCCTGCTGGTCTTGATTCTGGGGTCTCAGAGCTCCCGGACACATATCAGGGGAGCCTGTGGTGTGGGGATAGACCAGCGCATTAATAGCAATAACCTCAGCTTCTATTCACTACTCACAGGGCCATTTGAGGCTTACACACGGAATCCACTTTTCATGATTAATCCAGTGCCTGGCACATAGGAAGCTCCAAGAGCTGCAAGCTAAAAAGACCAAATGCGAATCTCAGCAGCAGCCAGCCACCATGGGCCTCATTCTGTAGGCGCGTCACAGGGCAAGCAGTTGGGATTGAGCCTCGGGCCTCTCCCCTGGGACAGGGCTGGGGCTGGGGACACAGATCCAGTTGCCAGGGCTCGAAGAGGGTCGAGTCAGGTGAAGGGGCGGTGAGGTTGGGAGGGCACAGCGATCCTGGGGCTCAGTTCCCAGGGACGTGGGGAGGCAGCAGGTGTCCAGCAGGCAGTTGAGCCCCAGGGGGACACTTGGGGACAGCCACCTCTTAGTGTCCAGGCAGGACAGAGGTCAAAGCCAGGTCAGAGAGAGGGCAGCAGGGTTCCATTCTTTGGGTTAGGGCTCAAGTACAAAGCTCTGGGGACTCCGGGATCAGGCCCATTAAAGATACAGAGATCACAGCAGGAGGCAGGAATGGGAAATGGGCACAAGGCTAGGGGCCAGCTATCAGCACAAGGGACTTCATATTGAGCTCGCCTGAGGGCAGGGTGGTCTAGGGAGCCAGGTGTGGCTGGGCTTGGAGAGGGTCTGGGGACAGAGAGGTGGTGGTGCCGGGAGCCTGACTTCTCAGCAACGGGCCTGAGTTCAAATCCCGTCCCCACACTTACCAGCTGTGTGGCCTCGTTGAAACAAGTTACTTAATCTTGCTAAAATCTCACTTTCCTCTATGTGGGTAAACAGGGAAATAGTCCCACCTCCAAGGCCTGTTGGGATGTTGAAATGGGATAAAGTACGGCAGCATTTGGCACTGTATCTGGTACATGTAGGTGCTTAATAGCGACTTGATTCTCGGTCACACAAGCCAATTTTGTTCCCTCCCACGCCCTCCCCCGCGAGCCTTCCAAGCTTTGCAGGCAGCGACCCCCGGCTAACACTCGCCCTGCCTTTGACCTTTCCTGGTGCCTGTGCCCCTGACCCTTCGCCGCCTGCAACTCTGAAAAATACCCCATCACTGCCTGAGCTCTTTCAAAACTAAAAGCAAGTAGATGTCTTAAGAGGCCAGAGGTTGTTCCCCTGGGAATGTGGCTGTGACCATGTCCTCAGATACTCTCTGGTGATCAGAATCCGCCATCTTGAATTGCTTGGGGCTCCAGACGCTGTCCCAACCTGTTGATGGAGCAGCTGCTGATTGGCCGGTGTGTTCGAGCATACCTTCCCCCTACTTTTTTGTGTTTTGGGGTTTTTTTTCAAATTTCTAAATGCTTTTATTTCAAAATTTTCTCACCTTTCCCCCACCAAAAAAAGACATGGGTCAGAACAGCAACCATGAAATAAAAATACCAACACAATCACACACACACACACGCACGCAATTGGAAAGATCTCGACAGCTATCGCCTTCCCCTTCACACCCCACACCCCCTTGACACCTCTCAGGCAGACTCCAGAATGTGGCACTGCCCTTGGGAGCCATGTGTCCCCCATGCCCTTGATGAGAATCGCAGCTACCAACCAAAAACACTTTGTCCAGATTTACTCTCTGTAGTTTGTGTTGTAAAGATATGCGTTTCGTTTTTCTTAATGCATTACGATATGCATGTAATACATTATTTTAAATAAAATTGGATATTGATTTTTGTTT